>OV049927.1:57518550-57588374 GCA_920104205.1 Eupeodes latifasciatus
ATGAGGCTTAGTTTTGGTTGCCTTCCTTATTTTGATTTTTTTTAAAAAAATACATATATTGAACGCATGTGTGTATGTACATGTATTCATAGATATACATACATATGTATATGACAAAAGGGTAAGTTTCAATTTCGGTCTTTTTGTTGTTTGTTGATTGTTTCTTTGTTGTCCTATGAAAAACGTAAGTTGCGCATTTTGTGAACTTAAACAGGTGTAGGTAGGTACTTATGTAAATAATTTCGATACGATACAAAAAAGAGGCTCGGATGTGACCCACACTGATAACTTATTATTGATGCCCGCTTAAATTTCTCAAAATTTATTTTTTTTATTTGGAAAAATTGTATTAGTAGGTAAAGTACCTATGCAAAAATATAAATTTAAGCTGTTTTCTGTGGAAATAGATGTATCGAAAAAATAAATTAATATATTTTGAAAGAAGTCTCTAAAATAGACATTGTCTTAAAATGTTACAAAACATTAACAACAATATTTCTATGGGATGAAACAACTTAAGAGTCAATATCTTTCTGCATTCAATTTAATTTATAAATTCAATTAGGTTAATCATTTTTTTTATTTTTTTTTTGCTTAATATTTTGAGTTTTCTGTAAAATAAAAATTGTTGTTAATAACAACAATTTGTACGAGATCAAAACAATTCTTTCTTTCTTTTTTCTTTCTCCTTTACCCGATATTTCAGTTTAAGAATCAATTTCACGTTTTTTAGTACTTTTTTAGGTTTAAATTAAAGGAAAAAACTATCGGTTGATTAACTTTTTATTTTAAACTATATTTTCAATATTTTGCGTATTAAATTAAATAAGTTTGAAGTCAATATCTTTCTCTGTTTTCAAGATTCTTTAGTAGAAAGTATTTTTACCAGTTTTAAGTACTTTTCTGTAGTTTTTTTTCAAAAAAAAAAAATAGTAAATTGGGATGTTAAAATAGGTCTGTTAAGTTTTGTTTAGAAGTTTGTAGCTATATGTTTAATATATCACTGCTCTTAGCCTATTTAAGCAAAGGTGGTTTTATAAAAAGTTGAGACAATTTTTGGCCTTGACAAATAAAAATAAAATATCGTAAGTATTTATAATTATTTATTCTATTATTGATCTTTTATAAAATTACCTTTGCTTAAATAGTTTCCAGGGGTCACGAACGGGGACGTGGCAGAATTTCGACCCCCACCCACCTACCACCCGCTGAATTGTACATTTATATATATATATGTAAATTGCTTATATATTTATTATTTTATTGTTTTTGTTTGAGCTACGCGTTCATAACATTCATTAATTTTTTTATTTTAGTTCTAGGATTTTTATACCTTTTATCTTTTGTGTCAATTACCCATTTACAATTTTTCCAAAGTAAGACTTTTATTAAAAAATGTATGATGTCAATTTTATGTGCATAGCATTCATCGGAATCATCGAACCAGCTAGGATATTGTCTGTTTGTTGCGTTTATACATTCTCTTACAATGTTTCCTTTTAATCTCGATATAAAAGGTGTTTTTTGAAGAAAGTTGTAAATATTTTTACGTGAAGACTACAAACTTGGAAAAAATCTTCAGAAGGCCATATAAGAACCGTATTTCCTTTTGAGGTTTCGTATTCTCTCAATTTAATTAATATTTCCGTTAAATCAAGTTGAAGCTTATCTTTTGACATTTGTTGAATACAGTTTTCACAGATACTATTCATTTTTTTCATTGATTTAAAAAGGCGATTTCCGGCACCTTTATCAATATCATGTCTTCAGGCGGTAAAGCATTTAATTTATTATCAATATTCATGTCGTTTTCTATATTGTTATATACAGAAAATGTTCTCCCACGATTTGCCTGACGAACATACTGTAATGTGTATACACTCTTTATCTCTTTTAATATCGGATTAATAGGAGAACTCGCTTCTTTAAGCATCGAGAAACATCTAGTGGCTAAAAGGGGAACTCTATTCGAAAACATTCAGCAAGCACATACAAGAACCTCGAAAGGGGCAACATCTAGTGGAGAGGAAAACTAGCTTCGTTAAGCATCGAGAACATTCAGCGCCCAAAAGAATCTAGTAGTTTCTCGAACCGATTTGAGGTATATAAATAGGCGCTCGGAAGCGAAGCGGTTCATTATTGGTTGTAAACTGCGATAAGTAAAGACTGTGTATAAAAAGTAATAATTGAAAGTAAAGACTGTGTTTGAAACATAATAATTGAGTGTTCAATAAATAAGTGGAACAATTTAAATAAAGTAAAAATCATGTTTTATTTACAAGTGCGAATAAGTTTTAATTGTCGGACCAAGCCAAATATTACATTGGTGTCAGAATAAGGGATTAAAACTTATTGAGAGTAAAAACAGTGAGCAGTGATTGAACTATTTTGTGTGAAGTAGTGAAGTTAAAATAAAAAAAAAAATGAGTAAAGTTTTGAAAGACTTAACTGTCCCTGAGCAAACGTGGCTTAAGTGGGACAGGCGTAAAAACCGAACTCGTTAAATGGCTGCAGGAATATCTGGAGCAGCAAAATGAAGACCCAGATACGTTTGCTTTCGAATTAGAAGCAAAAGTGGAAGAGGTAAATGCAAATGTTGCATTATCTAACATGATGTCACTTCTTTTAAACAAATTTGAAGAGAATGAAAAGAATGTTCTCAAACAACTAGAAGCTCAAAGAAGTGACCAAAAGCAAGAACAGCAGAATGTTCTCAAACAACTAGAAGCCCAAAGGAATGATGTCCTGAAACAACTAGAAGCCCAAAGAAGCGACCAAAAGCAAGAACAGCAGAATATTCTAGAGTGATTCAACGAACAGAGAAATCTTTTAGAAGACAGGTTTGCGGACTTCGAAGAGAAAATCAAAACTGTCGACGAGCGACAAAATGCACGTTTCGAGAAAATTGACAAACAAATTGAAACCATCACAAATGAACTAGAAAAAGTGCGTAAGATGAAAGCTCGAGAACCTTCTGGTGAGTGCTCAAGGAAGAGAGAAGTGAATCCTCCAAGCTTTGACGGGCATATTCCGTGGTCAATCTACAAGAAACAGTTTGAAGCAGCAGCGTTAACAAACGTCTGGGACGATCACGAAAAATACATTGCTCTTACGCTTGCTTTAAGAGGATCTGCTGCTGAACTGCTACAAACCATCCCAGCAGAGAAGAGTGGCGACTTCACAGTTCTGGTAAACGCAATCGAACAGCGGTTTGGGGATAGCCACATGACAGAAGTCTTTCGAGTTCAGCTTAACAATAGGACACAGAAAAGAGGTGAAACTCTGCAGCAGCTTCAGGCAGATATCGAGCGATTGGTTCACCTGGCATATCCAACAGCTGGTAACGAGATAATAAGTTTCATCTTTCCACTGAACGAATATGGTTGTGTATACGCTTCAGTGAAATCTTAACGTGTCAAAGACAGTAATTGCCTTTATACAGTGCTAATGTTTATTCTGCTTCTTTTTTGAATTGTGAATGTGAATTAAGTAAAACCGCTTTAAATTCAGATAAAAATTTGTTTTGGAAGTGTGATGCGTGCAAACAATTGACTATCTTGGCATGCATACCTAAAATCAAAGATCTGTTCTCTTTCTTCTTAGAAAACAAAAGTGAGTTTGAAAAGCTTAATCCCTCTCAATACTCTATTGCATCAAATTTCCCTCGCGTTACAACCCGCTCTAAAAGCAAAACAAATGTCAACGACCAAATAGTTAAAAAAAACAAGCTTGCGCTTCTTAAAGAAAAAAGTGTTTCCTTTTCCCCTGCCCAAAATCGAAACTCTATGTCCCCCCTCCCACCTAAAATCAACAAACTTTCTCTTGCTCTTAAGTCTGGTGGTAAGAACAAAAACACTGCAGTTATTCCCAAACAAGCCGCCTCTACGTCAAAATCAAACGCTAAAGCTTTTATCAATTCCGACTCTTGTAATCAGAGTGAGACAATTGAAAGAGCTGCGGAGATAACCGTTGCAGTTGGAGATTCCTTGACTTCTAATAGCGCGTACTCTAACTCTCTGACTGATAATACAGATAATTCCGATGTGTTGAATGTTACGGCGGAATACTCTCAAATTGATGATGTTGTGGTTGATGGCCCTGGAGTTTCAAATGTTGCTGAAGTTGCTGGTGTTGGTGCTGTTGCTGGTGTTGCTGATATTACTGTAGTTGCTGATATTTCTGCTGTTGCTGATGTTGCTGATTTTGCTGATGCTACTGTTGTCGCTGTTGTTGCTGATGTCGCTGATAATATTTCAGATGTTGTTGATGTTGCTGATATTGCCGATGTTGCTAAAGTTGCTGATGGTGCTAGTGTTGCTGGTGCTGAAGGTGCGGCAGGTGTCGCAGGTGCTGCTGGCATTGCAAGTGCTGGTGAATTGCCAACTGGCACCTACAATGATGAAGCTGGTACATCTTCAAACACTACATCGGCTACTGGTCTACGATTCACGAATCCACCAGGTGTTGTTGGCAATAGAGTGCATTTTGGAAACATCAAAGTAATGCGAAAAATTAAATGGTTTCATATTTCGAATTTTCATCCAAAAACAACCGGTGATGATATAATATCATATATTTTATCGAATGTGAATGCTAACTCATCTGATTTTTCCTGCTTTTTACTCACCAAACCCAAAGGTAGTGAACGTAGTGCAAAATTCGCAAACTTCAAATTGAGTATACCAATTGATTTTGTTGATTCAATCTATAATGCGGAATTCTGGCCTGCTGGGATTATTATTCGCCCATTTATCTTCATTCCAAAAAACGTATAACCTCTTGTTCTCAGAATAATGGGAGCAACGTTGATCGTATAGTTGGAAATTTGAATAAAAACTTAAAAATTTACTATCATAATTCCAACGGTCTAAGAACTAAAGTGAATAACATATATAATGCTTCGAGTCATACTGAATATGATATCATAATTATAACCGAAACCTGGCTGTATGATGGAATCTTGTCTACTGAAATATTTGATAGCAAACTTTACAATGTATTTCGCGTTGATCGATGTAAAACAGCTGCTGATCGTGGAGGTGGAGTTTTAATAGCAACTCGCTTATCTCTTGCGGGTAATAAAATTGATTTGCCTATTCCTGATGTCGAGCAATTATGTGTTTCTATCAATCTAGCATCACAAACTTTATATTTTTTAGTTAGTTATATTCCGCCAAATAGTGGTCTGGATATTTACCTTAATCATACTGCGAATATAGATTATATTTTTAATAAGTGTAATGCTTCTAATAATGTTTGTATAATTGGTGATTTTAATCTTAGTGATATTGTTTGGACTTGGTCTGACAATGAAAAAATGTTAATTCCTTGTAATATGAAAAAAAATGTTGAATTCGAATTCATTGATTATCTATTTTCATTAAATTTTATACAAAAAAATTCAATCTTAAATTCTTTACAAACAATTTTAGATTTAGTTTTTGTCTGTAATGATGATTTTAAAACCGATGTTTTTGAAGCGCCCTATCAATTATTAAAAAACTCTATTCACCACAATTAAATTTTGATAGAAATTAGAGGTTATACATTCTTGGAACCAGTTTTTTGCTCTGAGAAAGTTTTTAACTTCGCGAGATCAAATTTTTCTGGACTTAATAATTTCCTAAGCATTTTTGATTGGGAGAATGAATTCAAATACCTTAATATCCAAGAAATGTTTTCTTCTTTTACTAATATTTTAAAAAATTCTTTTCCTAGGTTTGTTCCATGCTTATCTAATAGAAAATTGTCTAAGCCCCCTTGGTACAATAATGAGCTCGTTCACTTAAAAAACATTAAAACGAAAGCCCATGCTAAATACAAAAAAACTAAACTAAATACAAAAAAATCGACTACGATCTCTTCCGCATTCATAGGAAAGATTTTGAGGTTTTAAACAAGTTCCTGTACAGAAATTATATTTTTGATACAGAAAGCAAACTCAAACATGATTCAAAAGCATTCTGGTCATACATAAGTGATAAGAAAAAATCAGTAGGAATACCAAAAACTATGTTTTATAATGATATCGAGTCAAATGACGTTGATCAAACCCTGGATCTTTTTGCCTCTTTTTTTTAATCTGTCTACTCAAATTCAATATCGCATATTAATGTTAATGTTGATACAACATCGCGGATTGATATCGGATTAATGAAACTTGATATCCTTGATGTTGAAAATGCTCTTTTCAAACTGAAGCCAAATTCTAAGCCTGGTGTTGATGGAATACCTGCCATAATTCTTAAAGAATGCTTTCAAACAATCTCCAAGCCATTATTAATCATTTTCAATGAATCTCTTAGCTCGGGAATTTTCCTTGAGGAATGGAAATCGTCGTTTTTAATCCCTATCTTTAAATCAGGATCTAAAAATAACATAGAAAATTATAGAGGTATATGTAAACTGTCTTCAATACCAAAAGTTTTTGAATCGATTGTTAAATCCAAATTACAATTTCAAATTAAGGAACATTTATCCGAAAATCAGCACGGGTTTATTACTGGTCGATCAACAATCTCCAATCTTGCGCTTTTCACATCTTATGTTGCTAATGCCATTGAAAATGAAAATGGGTCACAGGTAGATTCCATATACACTGATTTCAGCAAAGCGTTTGATTCAGTTAGCCATGGTATTCTTCTTAAGAAGCTTCAGCATTTTGGATTTCACTCAGCAATGCTAAATTCGATTGCTTCGTTCTTAATTGGTAGAACCCAGCGAGTATCTATAGAAAACAAACTATCTCGATCTATAAATTGTACATCTGGCGTACCCCAAGGAAGTCATTTGGGAACGATGTTGTTCATTATTTTTATTGATGACATAGTTTCAAGAATTAAGTTTTGTCAATGCTTGATATACGCTGATGATCTAAAACTGTTTCTCAAAATAAACCAACCTAAAGATTGCTTATATGTCCAGCATGATTTAAACTATCTCTCGAATTGGTGTGATGAAAACTGCCTCAAACTAAATATAAAAAAATGCCATGTCTTAACTTTTTCTAGAAGCTCTGCTATGTATATTTTCGACTATAACCTGAATCAATGTCAGTTAAAAAGAGTCGACCAAATTAAAGATCTTGGTGTAATTATTGATACGAAATTGACATTTAACTTACACATCGATTATATCGTAGCAAAAGCAAATTCAGTTGTGGGTTTTATCAAAAGAAACAGTAAGGAATTCACCGATATAGAAGAGATACCTTCGTATCTCTTTTTGTAGCAATGGTTAGGTCTATTCTTGAATATGCTGATTTAATATGGAATCCTATCTACAAAGTACATTCCGATCGCATAGAAAGCGTACAAAGACGTTTTACCAAATATGTTTTTAGGAAAATGTGTTGGGATTTTTCCCCTTCTTATTCCGCTAGATGCCAGTTACTTGGCATATTGCCTCTTAGTGATAGAAGAAACGCGCATGAAGTAATATTTATTCGAGATGTGTTATGTAACCATATAAATTGCCCTTCGCTACTTTGTCTTTTTCCCATTTATGCTCCTATAAGGTCACTGAGGGAACGTAATTTTCTATTTCAGCAACAGCATCGAACAAACTATGGGATGAATGAACCTATCTGCAGGGCTATCAGATCTTTCAATAAATTTTACTCTGTTTTAGATTTGCACTATTCAAGGGACCATTTCAAAAACATTGTATTTAATTCATACTCATTCAATTGAAGCAAATTGTTATTAATTTTAATATATGCAATATGAATTTAACTTATTTTTCTAATATTTTTTGTATTTATATTTTGCTTTACTTTATGTTTAAAGTCTGTTAAGCTAAGCTTGTAGATGAATTATATATAAATAAATAAATAAATAAATAAATAAAAAAAGTCAACTTGCTGTTGAAGCCTTTGTGAGAGCTGTGGGCGATATAAATCTCCAAAGGGCTATCCGCACAGCCGGAAAGCGAACACTACCCGAAGCATTGGCTTTCGCTCTGACGATGGAAGCTGCAGAACAAGCTTCCCAAAACATGCATCGCGTAAGAGAATTAGAAGTCCAAGAATGTTCTTGTCAGAAGGCTACTGTAGAAAGGAGTCAGCGAGACGGACCAGCACGATGCTGGAACTGCAATAAGACTGGGCACAACGACAGTGCAGATTACCGCGAAGAGGAACCGCATGCCAACACTGTGGAAATAGAAGTTATTCAAATGGTCAAAGTAACACCAACAATGTTGCTTCCGAAGTTGTTTCCCACCCGGGAAACGAATAAGAACCAACTTCGAGGCGCAGAAGCTGGTTTCTCGTATCGATGGCCCCAGAAACAACATCCAGGTTTCTCAAACGAAACGTGACAACAAGAGCCTGACCGTGGAAGCAAGTATAAATGGCAACAAATGTGTGGCTACCATTGACACCGGTGCCACGGCATCCATCGTACGGCAAGACCTCGTCAAGAAGGCATGGCTCCACAACACCAATAGCTATCGTCTAAGGACTGCAACTGGAGAGGCCGCAAAAGTTTATGGTGAGGTACGTCTTAAGATCCGGATGGCAGATTTGGAATTCTCTCACCTGTTCCTGGTAGCAGATATATGCGATGAGTGCATTGTCGGCATCGATTTTATGAAAGATCACGGAGTGATATTGGACATTGGGAACCAAGTCCTAAAATATCGAAACATGGAGATTCCGATGATCTATGGGACCAACTCGTATGAGACCTCGTCATCTGTGAAAACTGTCATCAAAGAAGATCTCACTTTGCCTGCTTCTTCAGAGGTATTCGTGTGGACGAAATTGAAGGGTAAGCCTGGCAGCCATCGATATCTCATGGTCGAACCAGCATCTGTAAAGTCCTCCCAAAACGTCACCATTAGGAAGACTCTTGTGAGACCTTTAAAGAACATGGTTCCGGTACGAATACTGAACATCAAGCCGTATGAAGTTAAGCTTAGAAAATGTGAGATTGTCGGACAATGCGAATCTGTATCAGCGATAACAAGGATCAACGAAGAAGAGTCAAGGCAATCCTTGAAGTCCGAAGAGCTGAAATCCATAAAGACGAACATTCTCAAGTCATCTAATCTTGGTCACCAACAACGAAGAACTGCAGAACGTCTCCTCGAAGAATTTGCAGACATCTTTTCGTCATCGAAAGGGAAATATGGCAGAACGCAACTGGTGCAACATCGAATCAATACCGGGGATGCAAGGCCGATTCGTCAACCTGCAAGACGCCTTCCACTAGCCAAACAAGGTGAGGTTGAAGAACTGATAACCACCATAAAGGAAGAAGGTCTGATCGAAAACTCTAAAAGCCCTTGTGCGTCTCCAGTGGTCCTAGTAAAGAAGAAAGACGGATCAACCCGCTTTTGCGTGGACTATCGAAGGTTGAATGATGTGACCAAGAAGGATAGCTACCCTCTGCCTAGGATCAGTGATACTCTGGATGCAATGGAAGAAGCACAATGGTTCTCAACTTTGGACTTGAAAAGTGGTTACTGGCAAGTCGAAATCCATCCTGAAGACAAAGAAAAGACAGCATTCTCAACAGGAAACGGATTGTGGCAGTTCAAAGTGATGCCTTTTGGACTTTGCAATGCTCCAGCGATTTTTGAGCGCCTAATGGAATGCGTCCTGCAAGGACTCACATGGAAATCTTGCCTGGTCTATTTGGATGACGTCATAGTATACGGGAAAACATTTGACGAACACTGTACAAATCTGAGAGCCGTGTTTCAAAGACTTCGAGAAGCCCACCTCAAGCTTAACCCAGAAAAGTGTTCACTCTTCAAAACCGAAGTGAAATATCTGGGACATATCATCTCATCCCAAGGAGTAAAAACGGATCCTGATAAGGTTGATACCGTGAAGAATTGGCCAACACCACAGGACAAACACCAACTCCGAAGCTTTCTGAGTCTAGCCACCTACTATAGGCGTTTTGTGAAGGACTTTGCTGGAATCGCTAAGAGTCTACATCAGCTAACGGAAAAGGGAAAGCAGTTTAAATGGTCAGGTGAGTGCGAGCGCAGCTTTCAAGAGCTCAAGCAACGCTTGTGTAATGCACCAGTACTGACCTATCCGACTCCAGGAAAACCGTTTATCATTGATGCTGATGCCAGCAATGTCGGGATTGGTGCTGTACTGTCGCAGGTACATAATGGCGAAGAAAAGGTGATTGCCTATTACAGCAAGGTACTCTCGAAGTCGGAAAGGAACTATTGTGTAACCAGAAGAGAACTTCTTGCACTGATTTTGGCAACAAAGCACTTCGATACGTATCTCTACGGACAGAAGTTTCTTCTCTGAACTGACCATGGAGCACTTAACTGGCTTTTGAATTTCAAGAATCCAGAGGGTCAAGTTGCGAGATGGATTGAGAGGCTGCAGACGTACGATTTTGAAATTCAACATCGGAAGGGGAAGCTTCACTCAAATGCAGATGCACTGTCTCGGAGACCATGCAAGCAAGACTGTAAGCATTGCAGACGACAAGAAGAAAAAGAAGTGGTTACTGTCCAACGAACCAGAGCCGATCCCATTGATGGCTGGAGCAACGACGAGTTGAGGAAGGCTCAACAAGAAGACTCAGATATCGAACCCATCCTCGCTTGGAAGGAACACCAGGAAAAACCAGAATGGGCTGATATCTCCGATAGAAGTTCGACTCTAAAGGCCTATTGTGCACAGTGGGACTCGTTTCATGTCCAAGAGGGTGTCCTTCGACGTAAATGGGAATCAGCAGATGGAAAGTCTTATGTAATGCAGCTAGTCTTACCGAGATCGAAGGTTATGGACGTTCTGCGAGAGATGCATGGTGGAGTTTCGGGAGGCCATCTAGGAGTAAACAAGACGCTAGAAAAGGTTCGACAACGATTTTACTGGCTACATGCAAGGGAAGATGTCGAGAAGTGGTGCCGAAAATGTGATACCTGTGCTGCCACCAAAGGCCCGAACAAAAAGAACCACAGCCAAATGCAGCAGTATAATGTCGGAGCACCCTTCGAAAGGATTGCAGTAGACGTGGCGGGTCCATTTCCGGAAACAAATAATGGAAATCGTTATATTCTGGTCGTCATGGATTACTTCAGCAAGTGTCCTGAAGCATGTGCCATTCCAAACCAAGAAGCCAAAACAGTCGCAGACCAAATTGTCTTCAACTGGGTGAGCAGATTCGGCGTTCCATTAGAACTGCATTCTGACCAGGGAAGGAATTTTGAATCAAAAATATTTCAGGAAGTTTGTGGGCTTCTTGACATCAAGAAGACAAGAACAACACCACTTCATCCACAATCTGATGGCATGGTCGAACGATTCAACCGAACTCTGAAGGAACATATTTGCAAAGTTGTGGACGACAGCCAGCGAGATTGGGATCGACACATTCCACTGTTTTTGATGGCGTATCGAAGTGCAAGACATAGCTCAACTGGCCATACACCGTCTGATATTTTGATGGGAAGGAACATCAGACTGCCGAGCGAAATAAAATTTGGACGCCCCACATCGGAGCCGCAAGCCGAGGATGACTACATTGATGACCTCAGAGAAAGACTCCTTCAGATCCACGACAATACCAGGTTGAAAATAAAGATGTTCAGTGACCGAATGAAGACACGCTACGATATACGAGCAACAACAACAGAGTTCCAAGGAGATCGGGTGTGGCTTTACAATCCTCATCGACAAAAAGGGTTGTCACCGAAACTTCAACGAGACTAGGAAGGTCCATATACAGTCATTACAAGAATCAACGATGTCGTGTACCGGATACAAAAGGGAGTCAGAGGAAAACCTAAAGTTGTACATCGCGACCGGCTACATCGCTGCAGTGGTGATGAGAAAATGGATTTGTTCGGGACGATCAATCCTAAGGAGGGGGCAATGTAATGTGTATACACTCTTTATCTCTTTTAATATCGGATTAATAGGAGAACTCGCTTCTTTAAGCATCGAGAAACATCTAGTGGCTAAGAGGGGAACTCAATTCGAAAACATTCAGCAAGCACATACAGGAACCTCGAAAGGGGCAACATCTAGTAGAGAGGAGAACTAGCTTCGTTAAGCATCGAGAACATTCAGCGCCCAAAAGAATCTAGTAGTTTCTCGAACCGATTTGAGGTATATAAATAGGCGCTCGGAAGCGAAGCGGTTCATTATTGGTTGTAAACTGCGATAAGTAAAGACTGTGTATAAAAAGTAATAATTGAAAGTAAAGACTGTGTTTGAAACGTAATAATTGAGTGTTCAATAAATAAGTGGAACAATTTAAATAAAGTAAAAATCGTGTTTTATTTACAAGTGCGAATAAGTTTTAATTGTCGGACCAAGCCGAATATTACAATACTATAAAATAGCTTTTCACCATACTTTGTACTTGCAAGACAAATACTTTAGTGTGACACTGTATTTATTACCATTTGGTTTTTCTTCAGTTCATCTTCTATGAATATGTACCTGAAGAACCACCAATAATTAATGTAAGCCTTCTTATCAGCCTAGCAACGAACCGACGTTTATCGATTGACCAATGATAGTTGATGTTCTATCTTGAACATCTCGTTTTTAAGTGGTCTGGTTGTCCAAGCTCACTTCTCGTCCAACTCACTCTTCATTAAGACGTCCAAGTTATGTTTTGTAAAAATGTATTATTTGTACGATAAATACTAAAGTAATTAAATTTAATAAAATAACTTCATGAACTTAAACTTTGTTGTTTAATTGTGTTTAATAAAACACGAACCTTTACTATATTCTCAAATGATTCACTTTCCGGTAGCTCATACGAAATCGATATTTGTTCCTTAGCATTGGTTTGTAAAATAGCATTCCAATCAACTTTAAGATATTCTGTATCGTCTTCTTCACAGTTTGAACATTTAGATTTGAATACAAATTTCATAGCTATAACTTTTGCAGCAGCATTCGGATTACTTTTATTAACATTTCTTGCTCTTATCTTTCCAAATAAATTTTCTAAGGGATCTTGATTAAATTTGTTAATATTTAAATAATATAAATCATTATGGTCTATATATAATGCTTTTTGTATTTGCAAAATGCTCTCAATACTTAAGGAAAAACATTTGAAGCAAAACGCTTTGCTTCTTGAATTAATAGGCTGAATGTTGAGGATATATGTTTTCATTTCTCTTATGAATATTAGATTTTGATCATTTTTTAATAGCTGGTTTTCTATTTAAAAGGTCGAAAAGCCGGTTTATTTTGTTTATAAAATTAGCTGTTGGTTTTGCAAAATGCGCTATATTTATGGGAAATTTATTTAGACCTAATAAAGCTTCAATTCCACAAGCTACAGATCTACTTAGAACTTGTGGCGCCTACTTTACATTCATTTTTTGAAATTCTGTTGGGTCAATATGTGCCGATGTTAATTTTGGACAAATTTTTGTTGCATTTAATCTTTCAATGAATTATTGCTAATGCTTTTCAAAAGATGAGGAATATCATACATACCATACATTTTTTGTTGTTTGTAAACAAAGTTACAACTTTTGTCATCTAGACATAATTTACTAAACAAACTTCTATTTGTAGGCCCTTGATCGCAGCAAATACATAGCTCGTACATTTAATTTTAATTCTTCACATATATCCAAACAGTTATGCACTTCTACCTCAAGTTGTTGCGAAGGGATATTACTTGGGCAAATGACATGTTAGCAAAACTTGTTTAAAGTTGCCGCATAAACTACGTATATCATAAAAATGCAGGCTGACTTAGCACTTATATCAGATCTTTGGTTTTTGACATAAATCACAAAACCTTCAATTACATCTTTGTATTCATTGTAGGTTAAACTTGTCTGAAGGCTCATTTCATCAAAAATTAGAACCACTTCTTTCTCTTTTGTTGCCAATTTTGAGGTACCTAATTTTTTCTATCTCCTCTAAAACGTTTTTGTTTAAAACCAACCGAAGGTGTAAAAAAAATTAGCAATAAAATGTCTTTTATCGCATACGCTGCGAAGAGTATTAATGATAGGACAACAAAATGTTTTCTAATTTAGTGATTCATGGTCGTTTTAATTAGCATGCTTATAACTTAAATATCTGTACCTATTTATTTCTACCCGTGCGAAGCCAGGACGGGCCGCTAGTTGAATTTATAAATTAAATTGAATAAAGAAAGATATTGACTTTAAAGTTGTTTCATCCCATAGAAATATTGTTGTTAATGTTTTGTTACATTTTAAGACAATGTTTATTTTAGAGAAACCAAACTTCTTTCAAAATATATTAATTTAACAGAAAACAGCTTAAATGTATATTTTTGCATACTTACTTACTAATAGATACAATTTTTCCAAATAAAAAAAATAAATTTTGAAAAATTTAAGTGGGCATCAATAGTAAGTTATCAGTGTTATCATCCGAGCCTCTTTTTTGTATCGAAATTATTTACATGAGTACCTACCAGACCTACACCTGTTTAAATTCACAAAATACGCAACTTACGTTTTGCATAGGACAACAAAGAAACAAACAACAAAAAGACCGAAATTGAAACTTACCTTTTTGTCATACATATACATATGTATATCTATGGATACATGACATACACACATGCGTTCAATATATGTATAAAAAAAAATCAAAATAAGGAAGGCAACCAAAACTAAGCCTCATACGCGCACTAGCCAGCGGCCCGCGGTGCGGCGCATGTACATTTGCATCAGTGTTACCATAGGAATCCATACAAATTATTTTTAAAATGTCTTGCACCTAACTCATCTTCTCTTCCTTTCTTAAATGTATTTTCAACATAGGTACATATGTAGGATGAGACATCTGTATAGTTTCTTATCTGTGCTAATGTGAACTATTTTTTTTCATCAGTCTATGATTATAGTTCTGCTACGAGATATCTTCCATTCAACTGCCCCATACCTACTGCCTTACAACTATTTTTTTTATTATTCTACGATTTAAATGTGGCTATTGGATCAGCTTTGTTTAAAAAAAGAGAAACAGGCATATTCATTTCTTTTGTAGAATTTTTATATATAAGGCCAATTTAAACGGTAGAAACAAAGAAACAAATACATCGTAGCAAGAGCAGTCAAATTCAAAATATTTAAAAACAATTCCATGACATAAATTTCATTGAAATTCTGCGTCGCAACTCGATGGGTCATCAACCTTTATATGCACTCTTTGATCTGTGTGAAGCAAATTATAGCTGAACCAGAACTTGAGATTTTAGGACTGAGAAATTTGAAGGTCGTGTTTGTGTAGAATGTATAAACATGTGTATGTATATATTTTCCGTAAGTGAGATACTCTCTTATGTCTCTCTCTGCTCCTTCTTTTTTTTTTTAACTTATGGGAACTGGTATTGTTGCGTTTGGCTCTGCATATGAAAGCTTTTTTTAACGAACATGGTTGAATTGAAATGAATATGTGTCAAATCCAACCTTAGTAAAGCTTTTATATTCTCGGACTTGCAGACAACAATGAATACTATTATTACAAACGACGCGACGCACGTCATATAAATTGTTCAAACTCAGGAGGAGATGTGATGTTATCTGCTTTAGGTGTAGGTGTTCCCAGGTTGAGGGGAAAATCACCATTCTTGCCGATTTTTTTCAACCAAAGGGGAAAAAAAGGGGACGGGAATAAGTAAGGGGAAAACAGCTTAAAACTTTAATGAAAACAAAACTTCGTAATAAGACATCTAATTTTACCTTAAGTGGAATATTGCATACTAAAGCTCTACTTAAAAAGGATAGTTGCTATGAATTTGTTGTGGAAAAAGATTGTCTTGTACTACATAACAATTCCATGTACAAATATGTAATAACATAAACTCATATGTGATAAAACATTTATTTATTTTTTTTTTCAAAGTATGTTTTTACTTTTTGTACTTCTATTATTTATTTCTTCAAATCAGTTGTAAACTGTATTTATAAACTGAAGGACCTTTTTGAATTGTATTTCTTTAAGTTATTA
The DNA here is from genome assembly GCA_920104205.1 of Eupeodes latifasciatus. NCBI lineage: Eukaryota > Metazoa > Arthropoda > Insecta > Diptera > Syrphidae > Eupeodes > Eupeodes latifasciatus. Next base: position 57,534,500 of record OV049927.1, read on the forward strand.
TTTATTCTACTCCATTGTGATGGAACTCATAAAAAAAATAATTCTTTTTTCTCCTTTTTAATTGTTTTTCTTTTTGTATGAATATGTATGAAAAAATAAACAATACAATTTTATAAAAATTACATGAAAATCTTAATCACTTTTTTTCGGGGGAAAACTAGGGATTTTTTTTTTCGTTCAAGGGGAAAAATAAGTGTTTTGGTGTCAGAAAAAGGGGATTTTGTTTTTGAAAACCTGGGAACACTGTAAGGCCTTAGGTTGTACCCACAATCTCAGTTGCTCGAGAACGGCTAAAAATATTTGGGACTTCCGTCTTCCAACCTTCCAAGTAATCGAAATAAAGCGAGTTTACGTTTAAAATCAGTACTCGAAATAAAGTGAGCATTGTGAATTAAGGTCATTACAAGTTGGTTGTTGTCGGCTAGGTATATTTTATTTTGTATATACTTTGAGGATTTTATATGCGCGTTGTTTTAAGCTGCAAATCGGAAAGAGACAGTGACATTTAAAATATAAAAACGTATTTAGGAATTAGGAAAGTTAGTGTCGTGATGTACATAGGAAACAGAACAATATTAGATACCTATGTGTTCTTTATATTTTCTTCCTAAGGGGGCGGGCGTGTTGTCTGACATTCTGAACTGTTAGTGTTTTTAATAAATAACTGGTTTATTTTCAAGCTTATTTCAAAAGTTACTCAGAACTCAATAATCTACAACTGTGATCATAATAATATTTTCTGTAGGATGTACATTTTTCGATTTAATTCAGAAAAGGATTATTAGATCGTTCAATACCAATACGGTCTATCATCTTTATTGCGAAATCAACTTTCAATTATTAATTGATCTTTATTGCAATCAATTTCATTAAATGGCATAGTGACTATCAATATGATTTATCAATATTGTAGGTACCTAGTCCAATTGTGAATATTGGGGAGAGTACGATAACTTTGGCGACAAAGTTTAATGACGGATATGTATAGAACAGTTAAAAACAAGCATTTTTTACTATGGGAGGGGGGTCTATCTCCCCCCGTTTAGGCGGTAGGGGCAGTTTAAAAAAATATGTACATTAAATGAAAAAAAAATAATTAAAAAATAACGGTAATACTTATAATTAAGTATTATACCTTTTTTAAAGCCAACACTTTTGTCTATTAGCTTGTTTTTAAATCAAGTCAAAACTATGCATAGTTTTTGAAAAAAATTGTTTTAAAGTCAAAATTTGTGCAAAAAAAAGTTAAAAAAAAGGTTTAAAGTGTAATTTTTCAAAACTTTCAGATTATCTACTATTTTTTTTTTATAATTCATTGCTCTTATTTGTTTTTGATCAAAAACTGAAAACTAGATGACTTGATGTCTTCTAGTTCTTGAGAAAAATGAAAATTACCAAAACAAAATATTTTAATTAAATTACTTTTTCCTTGCTTAAGTATTAACGTAGTCAGTAGGAATGGGGGCACTGTGGTCTGGGAATTCGGCGTAAGAAAGAGACAGCACTATGTTTGAGTGAGAGAGGTGATTAAGAATACCTACATTTTTAAATAGTTGTGGTTAACGTTTGCGGTTATGGTTTGAATATGGTATGGGGGTAATTGGGCGGTGGGGAAATTTTTTGCGGTTAGGTAGTGACGTAGCAATAATAATAATTTTAAAAATGTTGTGTGTTGAGTGGGGCTGGGACTGGGGCTCGAACCGAAGAATGTGAGTTTAAGAAGCAGACGTGTTATGGGGTGAGCTATGGTGAAGTTATGGTTGTGTAGTTTAAATTCGACTAGTGTTTAAAATAAAATTGAAGTGAGTGTTGTTGTTTGAGAAGAATACCAATACTGTGATGTGTTTTATTTTGGAAGAGTTTATTTTTAGTGTGAAAAAAAATTGGGGGTTGAGATTTGTGAACTAGCAGCGTAGTTGAGGGGCTTTGGCTGGGGCTGGGGCTGGGGCTGGGGATAGGAATACTTACATGCATTTTTAAATAGTTGTGGTTAACGTTTGCGGTTATAGTTTGAATATATATATATATACGTGTTTGTTATTATTGTGGCGCGTGGATAGATGATAAGAAATGTTTAAATGTACCGCATGATGTAAAGATTTAAATTTTCGAATGGGATAAGAACATTTGAATTATTGTAAAGAGGTGATAAGAATACATTTTAAAAATAATTGGGGTTAACGTTTTCGGTTATAGTTTGAATATTACATTTTTAAATAGTTGTGGTTAACGTTTTCGGTTATAGTTTGAATTTATATATATATATATGTGTTTTTCATTATTGTGGCGCTTAGATAGATGATAAGAAAAGTTTAAATGTACCATGATGTATAAGATTTAAATTTTCGAATGGGTAGAAGATGATAAGAACATTTGAATTATTGTATAATGTGTGTTAATGAAATTGTCGGTTAGAAGACAAATCGAATTTTGTAGTTTTTTTAATCTTCATTGGTGTAAACTTGTTTATCAGGGTTTTTCTTAAATATAAGCTCATATAACCCATTTGTTCCTTCGAAGGTTTTATTTTTAATTTCTATATCTTTTCCGATAAGGTTTAACTCCCTATTACCGATGTACATTTTTCCATCTTTTGAATGTACACCATACGTTTTATCAAGGGTGTTGGAATTATTTAGAAATAAATCTATATATTTTTTAGGGGTGTCATGAAATTGTTCTTGTGACAAGCGTTCTGCAAAGCTACTATGACTTGACTTGTTCTTTGTTCTTTTTGGAGTAGTATTACTATCGACGGAAAAAATTGGTGAATCATCATCATCATCATCATCAATAGAAGTTTTGAGGGTGGTGAATTCTTCATGAAAATGTTTCCTCTTATCATAATCATTTTCTTGTGATTGAGGATGTTCAAAATTGAGTTTTTATTTTCTTTAAAGGACCATTTATAAGGTTATGTTGATCTTGTTTGATATTTGATTTTTTTTTACTAATTCGTTTAGTGGTTTCGTAAGAGGTTTAAGAGTTTCTTCAATTTGAGTTTCATAAGCTTCCCTACCGATCTTAAGAGTTTTGTATTTCTTTCGTAGAGCATCTGTAGTTTTAATTAATTCCTTTGTTAGTCTTACATCTATATTCATCATAATGTAAACATTTATTTCTTCCTACAGAGGCAAGTGGTTAATAAGTTTCGAAGTTGTTGAAAGAATCGTTCAAAAGTTTTTAAACTGAATTTGATATTGAGATTACTGGTCTTAACTGAAGAATACTGGGTCTCAATCTGGGTGGAACTGCTTTTTACTGCTACTATCTGCTCGCTGTACTGCTCTGTACTGTTCTCATAGAACATTTCTATACATATGGTATTAAATCAAAAGTGTTATTTGTTTTATAACTTAAGAAAACAGTCAAAGCCTTTTCTATAACGACCTTCATTCAAAGGACTATCCTTGTCAATTACCACAAATCCGTAATTTGTCTTCCAACATTCTGCACAAACTATTCGGAATGTATTAAATGTCATATCTAAATTAACATGATCATTATATATATGTTTTAGATTCATATCGTCCTGTTTGAAGATGATTAGTAAATTCGCATTGTCTCGAATTAAGTGTTTGGGTATTCTTGTATAAGTTTGGCATAAGTAAAAACTATCAATATGATGATGCCGTCCCATACTGAAGTAAACTCGAACTGTGTCTTGTTTTTCACAGGCAATATCGTCAAAAATAAATATAGAATTTGGTTTAGCCTCTTCGGGTGAAATAACATCACTGTTATTGGCAAAAGTGAAGAAACCCATATTTTTAATAGGTTTTATGGCTTTTCGTAAAAACTCATACTTTGGCTGATGTAAGGATTTAGAATATATATAGATATTTTCAAATTTTAATCCATTTGGATGTTGTAACAAACTCATCATGACATTTGTTTTTCCGCAATTTGATGGACCAGTAATTAACCCTCTTATACTATGAGGGAACAGTTTACCATGTTTTTTTCTTTCAATATTGTTAGCCAGTTCCATATTTATTACTGGTAACTGACATTGTTGTTTAACGAAACGCATAGTTATTAAAACTAAATGATTTCCTATAAATGACAAGTTTATATTTTAAAAGTGTCATATGACATCCAACCATTCTTACGCTAAGATAATAATTTTAAAATGATTGATTATTCAAAAAAAAATCTATCAGTCGACGAAACATTGTGAAAGGAAAAGGTTTATTAAATACTTTAATAAACAAACTACCTCTTGAACTACATTTACCTGGTTATCAATACTGTGGACCTGGAACAAAACTCCGACAACGTCTAGCTCGAGGGGATCCGGGAATTAATTTGCTTGATCAAGCGTGCAAGGAACACGATATATCTTATTCTAAATTTAAAAATACATCTGATCGACACATTGCCGATAGGATTTTAACTGAAAAAGCTTGGCAACAAGTTCAATCCGGAGACGCTAGTATAGGTGAAAAGGCAAACGCACTATTGGTTACCAATCTTTTGAAGGCAAAAACAAAATTCGGTATGGGTTGTTCTAAGAATAAAGACAAAAAGTCTAAGAAAAACAAAGCGAAAAATAAAAAAGAAAACGACAATAAGTCAAATTTAGATAAAAATGCTAAGAAACTCTCATTTAGAAAAATAATAACAGTTATTGGAAATAATATTAAACGTAAAAAACCCTTCAATCTGGAAAAGGCAATCCAAATAATCATATCAACTGCTAAGAAAACAGTAAGAAAAAACAGTAATAACATTAAGACACCCAGAGTTATTTCTGTACCGAAAATTGGTGGTGTAATTCCATTTCTTGTACCGTTGTTGGACTTTCAGCTCTTGGAGCTTTAACGGGAGGTGCTGCAGGTGTAGCAAAAGCTGTCAACGATATTAGCATTGCTAAAAAAGATTTAGAGGAGAAAAAGCGTCATAATCAACAAATGGAATCCATTGCAGTAGGGCAGGGCTTATACCTTAAACCTTATAGAAAAGGGTTTGGACTTTATTTAAATCCACAGCTAAAAAACTTCTAAGTTCGCTACCCAATCGTGCATTAAATGAAATAGATTTGAGAAATTTTTTCTTCCATTATTATTGAAATAGAAGCAAATAATAACACAATGGAATGTCAAATCCGATGCAACGAGAACATATATTTCAATAAGAACAGAACCATAGGAAAATTATTGCGTTTCAGTAAACGTGTTCTCGAAGGTAAAAAAAACTCATTTGTCAGATTTACCCGTTGACATAAACAAGGTAAATGTAATACGAATCGAGTGTAATATCATTACTGGCTCTTATTTTAATAATACTCCTATGCATACAATACATGAATTCTCGCCAGAAACAGGGTCAGGGTATAAAATCATTGAAGTACCAAAAAATGTCATCTATCTACCTGTGAATGTCAAACGAATAAGTACTATAACATTAAAACTAGTGGACCAGAACGGGGACTTAATAAATTTTAGAGGAGAAAGAATAACTGTTCGATTACATTTAACCCCAATATTAGAATAATGATAATCTACAATAATTATTTAACAGATATCAAAGGTAACCATTTAACTAGTTCTTCCCGAACATCATCACTGTCAACACCTAAGTTATCACCTGAAAATAAAGCCTATCTTCTGTCACTGGGATTCAAATTAAAATAAATTTACAATATGAACGATATATTAAATATTACTCAAGGACCCATCTTTGATAAGAGCATATCTAAGTTTGAGTACCATTGTTACTCACCATTTCTTCAGTCCTTTCAATCCGAGTGATGAAATACGTATTCCCATACAACAACAAGACTTATGTATACTACCTAGTGAAAGCTATATTTATATAGAAGGGAGTCTTAACAAAAGCAGATGGAACTGTTTCAGCAGGAAAATTAACTAATAATGCAATGGCTTTTCTTTTTGAAGAAATACAATATGAACTGAATGGGGTAAACATTGACAACAATAAAAATGTGGGAATAACATCGACCTTAAAAAATTATATTTCTTTAAACGAAAATGAAAGTAAGAGCTTGGAAAATGGATCATGGACTGGGGGTAGCAGTTTTTCTCTTGCATTGGGTACTTTTAATTTTTGTATAAAATTAAAATATCTGTTAGGATTCGCTGAAGATTATAAAAAGATCATAACAAATGCAAGACATGAATTGATTTTAATTCGTACTCGATCTAATGAGAATGCTTATTTTTCTAAAGACAACGAAGAATTAAAACTTTCGATTTTTAAACTGCAGTGGAGAGTACCACACATTACCTTATCTGATTCGAATAAACTTACATTATTGAAACAAATACAATCAAATTCAATTCAAATTCATTTTCGAAATTGGGAAATGTACGAATATCCAACACTACCAACCACCACTGATCATGTATGGACAGTTAAAACTTCAAGTCAGCTTGAGAAACCAAGATATATTATCATTGCTCTACAAACTGAAAGAAAAAATCAACGAAATAAAGATGCTAGCATATTTGATCATTGTGATGTGAGCAATGTAAAAGTACATTTAAATTCCGAATCTTACCCTCGAGAAGATTTAAATGTAAAATATAAACTGGATCGATATGCTATTCTCTATGAAATGTATAGTAAATTTCAACAATCGTATTATCAACAACAATCAAATCCACTTTTATCGCGACAGGAGTTTAAAGATATCGCCCCAATTCTGGTTATTGATTGTTCTCATCAAAATGAGTCAATCAAAACGGGTCCTGTGGATGTAAAAATTGAACTTAAAACATTAACCTCGATTCCTGCTTCAACAACTATGTATTGTTTAATACTTCATGATCGCATAATCGAGTACAATCCAGTGACTGGAGAAGTTAACAAACTTATTTAAATTGGTGTCATAGGGCCTTACCAATAATCAAATTTAGTGACGACTTAAATATTTAAGTGGACTCTAAATAATGAACCATACCAATAATCAATTTAATAGTCAGCTTAACGCTAAACGTCATTAAGTGTAAACGTCATGTTTGTGCTGTCATTCCGACAGGTAGCAAAAGAAATTTTTCGTTTTTCTTTAATCTGTTTCAAATTTATTTTTGGCCGTGACCGTGACCGTGGGCTCATAAAAATAAACAAAATTAAAAAAGGTAATTAAAATAAACAAATAGATTAATTTCTTTATTTAAATATATTTCAATTTATTTCAGAGTAAATTGTTATGGCAACGAAGCGAAGTCGGTCCGTTAACTGGACACCAGCAATGAAGGAGTTGCTGGTTGAAGCAGTGAAGCCCTTTTCAATAACAGTGGAGAGTAAAATGAATGATGGGAAGACGCTCAAAGCCAAATTTGAAGCTTGGCAGAGCATTCAAGAAATGTTTAATGCCACTGGCTATTGCTTTACAGCAAATCAAATAAGGGAACAATGGAATCGGCTAAAAACACAAGCAAGGAGCAAAATAAGTGCTTTCAGTCGGTCTCAGAAGGAAACTGGTGGGGGAACACCCCCCAAAGAACCTTCTGAGATCGACATTGAAATATCTGCAATGTCGTCGGTCGATTTCCAATTGGATAGTGCGGAATTTGATAGTGATGCAATTCAGGCATATGAAATGTAAATTTATTTTTCTATTCAAAATAAATTTATGTTGACATAAATCATCTTTTATATTCCAGCGAAAACATACCACCACCTGAAACACCACCACAAGTTAAAACAATACCCAAAACAAGGTCACCACATGTGGGCAAATCACCACCAAAAAGATCGGCAATAAAAAGAAAAGCAAGAAAGCCAACAATATTAACATCTGAAGAGTTAATAAAAAAAAGAATTGAACAAGTTGAAATGGAAACAGATAAAAACAAAAATATCCTGATACTTAAGGAAAAAGTATTATTAAAAAAATTGGAGGTGCAAGAGAGAAAGCTTGTGTTGGTAAATTTAAAAATCCAAAACATGGAGCAAACAAATTTTTAGAGTTGGTAGTTTTTTTTAAGCCAATGATTGCCAATGATTGAAGTGTGATTTTATTTTTTTGTGAATGTTAACTTTTTGTTTTTTGTTAAACGTTTATAACTCCTAAAGGGAAATTTAAAAGAGTGAATTATTATTTTTACTTTCTTATGGTTAAGTTTTTTTTAAGCTAGGTTTGTACCTACATACGGTCTTAATAAATCCTAAAATAAAAACGTACAAACAAAACCTGAAAACAGACTGAACTGTGATTTTTTGTATGATAAAGTAGTATTAAGCTTTTTTTCCATCCATCGTTCCTTTAGAATTAAATATATAATTATTTATGTATATTCATATTATTATTTTAAGTTAATAAAAAAAATAGTTAAATGTGTTTCAAACATTAATTTATGTTTTATTTTTGCATGGTTTATTTTATTTACGTAAAATGTTTGAGTATAAACTGTGATCTATAAAATCGTCCTGTTAATCTTCTACCTGGCAGCACAACCAAGTCATCACCATTTCCATCATCAGACTCAAATACTTCATCGGAGATGCTTGCTGGAGAAGAGTCATCTACAAATCCCACTGTAAAGAAAGAAATCTATCAAAAATTATTTTGTTTTCATTGCTTTACATTACAAACCAACCATTTGAAAAGTTCTTTGATATGTTGTGTAAAATGCATATAGCTACTATAGAGGCCTTAAAAGTCTCGTAATTGAGCTGAATACCATTGAAACAGCATCGAAATTTATTTTTCAGCTGCCCAAACAAGCGTTCAGTGTGATTTCTTGTATGTATATGGGCTATATTATATCGCCTCTCTGGTTCGGAGAGTGATGCAGACACTCTAAAAGGTGTCAGCAATATTTTTGAAGCAGGGTACCCACCATCAGCAAGAATAACTCCTCCTTGCAAATCCATGCTTTGTAAGCGGCGGCAAATAGACGATTCTCTCCATATTCGAGAATCATGTGCAGATCCTCTCCAACGTGCCACAACATCAGTTATGCGCTGATTCGCATCACATACAATCTATTTAAAATAAATAAATATTTAAGATTAAAAAAAGCATTTAAAAATAATTATTTAATAATTTATCTAATCTAAATGGTTCTCAAACTCATTTTCAAATCGAACTAGGATTTTAAAAAAAATCCATCTAAAAGTAATTCGTGTCGTTTAAATAATTTTCGAAAACACGAAAAAATTACTTTTAGATGGCATTTTTTAAAAATACTTCTTAAAATTTAAAACCGGGCTAAGAGCACGTAGAAGAGTTAAATTAAAACTTGGAAACCTTTCAATCATCGAAATAGAGTGATTAGTTTGGAAGTTACAGTGAGGTTTGTCTGGATACATTAAGACATTTCTCAATATAGCCAGATAAACCACCCTGTAATTTCTAAAATAGTTTCTTCATTGGACGACTTTAAATGGTTCTGAGTCTTAATTTAAGTCCTCTAAGTGGTTTTCAAACTCATTTTCAAATCGAACTAGGATTTTTAAAAAAATCCATCTAAAAGTAATTCGTTTCGTTTATAAGTAATTTTTTCGTGTTTTCGAAAATTATTTAAACGAAACGAAATACTTTTAGATGGATTTTTTTTTAAATCCTTGTTCGATTTGAAAATGAGTTTGAGAACCACTTAGAGGACTTAAATTAAGACTTACTTGTAACTAAGACAATATTAAAAGTTTAGTATAATTAAAATAATTACATATGTACATATATGTAGGTTATTAAATACAAAATATAACATATACCTGAACATTGATGGAATAAAAATTTTTTCTACATCTGTGCCGTGCTCCGAATTCGTCACCAGGATTTTTGATTTTAATGTGTGTGCCGTCAATGGCACCAACACATTGTGGAAATCCGGCGATATTAAAAAACTTCCTTTTCACTTGACGCAGTTCCCCAGGATCAGAAGGAAACATTATAAACTGGCTCGCCTTGGATGCCAAGGCTCTCACAAACTTTTTCACACAATTGCTCACTGATTGTTGTGAAATGTTGTGGCAGTCCCCTGAAGTAAATAATTAAACGTTTCAATGATCATGCACCTACGTACATTTGAGAGAATAATCTTATTATTTTAACTTACCGACGTCCTTCTGATATGAACCTGCAGCCAAATATCTTATTGCTGTAAGTGCTATAACTTCTGTTGAAATTGCCCCACCTCTGTTGGAAAGTGGGGTAATATCTGACCGGACAAGATCTATTATATACCTCGCAGTGGACTTATCAAACCTTAAATTGTTATTTTACAAAAATGATTTTTACTGGGACAAAAAAACCTTACCTGTAGTGCCGAAAAAAAACTTTGTCGTCATAGTCAGCGAATGGATCTATCCTTTTTCTATAAATTTTCCTTCTTCGGGATTGTGACACCTCCTCCAAAATGTTGATATCATTGATAATATTTGTGTCGTCGGAACTCATAATTAATTTTTAGGTACTTTTAACAATTTCACTGAAAAACTTTTATGCTGACATTTCATAAATAAAACAAATGTCAATTCGACAGCAGCTGTCTGTTTGGCAACAAATGTAGTAGATAATGTAATAGAGCACAGTTTAGTTAAAGACGTGTTTAATTTGGTTATTGGTTAACACACAAATAAACTCGTCTCTAAAGTTTAACGTGGCGTTTATCTAAACGCTTCTTTAGTCAATAATTATTGGTAAGGCCCATAATCTATATTTTTTCAGTAGAAAAAGTGCATTTGCTTAGAACAGATCTAAACATGGATACCTGTTTTGTAGACTTTCAAGGTTTTAGAGGAATGAACAATGAGTTTATCTTAAAGGAAGTGGCTGTGCTTTTTAATTCATTTCCATTTCACTCTAACTTTCTTCCGTCACCCCTCAAAAGACAAGCTCATTGGTTGCGTGAGCATCATCATGGTTTTACCTGGGATGGAGGAGATACAGATTTTTGCAAAGTTAAGTCATATCTTCGAAAAAAAATTAAAAATGTTGTTTACGTCAAGGGTAAAGAAAAGAAACATTGGCTACAAAAACTTATTAATAACGAAAATGTTGAAGTCATTAACCTTGAAGATCTTAACTATAAGTGCCCTAATTTAAAAGAACTAAAAAGAATTTATCCAGATATAACTTTGAAATGTTGGTATCATGGAAAAATATGTGCACTCCAGAATGTTTATCTTTTGAGCAAATACATTAAAGAAGCTAAAAATTGTAATTAATATTTTCAAATAAAACAAAAAAAACTTTTGCTTAAAATTTTAAATTATTTTTTTATTTTAATATTTGCATAAAGTGCGACTTTTTATTACTATAATGATTATTATGATGATGATGATGGTGGGTTGGGTTGGGTTTTTTTCTTTTATATCCGTACGGCAGAGAACTGTGATCGTCGAAAAATTGACGTTTTTCAGCTCTTGGTTTATATGTCTTGACTTCTTCTACAGTAACTACCTGATGTTCTATGGTACGCCGTATATTGTTAGACTTTATGACAATACTTACATCAGAATCTTTTTGTATAGAAGAATTTAAAACCGATTCTTTTATTGAATCGAAATTAATTTTTTGGGAAGATTCATAATTGAGGAAGATACCCTTCACTTTACAGACAGTGTGTTCTTTTTTATCCTTTGTGCTGTATACTTTGTAAGAATAATTTTTTGGTCCACCACTTACAAATTCGGTAATGTAACTTCCTTGACCATAGCAATCCAGTTCGTTTGTCATATCACCGATAAAGTCTCCAGTAGGTGGATCGAATTCTCCTTGACGACAAACATAAATAACGGAATCAGTGTCGTAGTACAAAACTCTTTCCTGAAGTTTTTCTAAGTAGCTATATAATTTCAGGCGAGCTTGAGTTGTGGTATATGCGGCAATAGAAACATTAACAGTTGATAGAGTTTCAGCTGCTTCTTCTTTCATTTCGAAGCTTATCACAATATTGTTTTCATTAATTGGTAGAATTTGTGAAACTATTATAGATGGATGAGTAAGCAAATCAAACAAATCTGAAGGATTATTAATAATACAGGTTTTTTGTTGATTTTCTCTTTGTCCAAATTTACCCCAAAAAGAATTTAAAATAAGCTTGGCAAGTGATCTCTTGCCAGGATTATCGGTTATTTCGGAGTATTCCAACTTGATTTTTTCCTTCTCGAGAAAATCCGTAATATATTTGTTTTTATCCTCTTCAGATAAACATATATTTGGCCACCCTGAAGCTTCTTGCTTTATTTAAAGGTATTTATTCATCATTGAGGTAAATAATCCTTCAGAACCTGTAGTAGGGTTATATTGGATTACTTCGTATTCCCAAATTTCCATTATAGTTAGTAGCTTATAACCCATTTCAATAGCTTTTACTACTTCGTCAATCACCCATGTTCCTAACAAGACCCTCTGATCATCAGAATGGGTACAAACTCTTTCCTTAGTTTTTTCACTGCTACAGGTTCTACACAATGAAAACATTAGTTTATTGTTCTGTTTTTGGGGTAAGACAGGGTGAAATAAGTTTTCTGGTGGCAGAATTTTACATTTAATGAGCCCATTGATGCCATCAAGTTGCATATTAGAGCAAATATCATCATTACTTGTATGAACTTTTGGATGTCCAACGGGAAACTTCCCATTTTTACATACCCAAGGGTATAGTGAACATACATCAATGTATTTTATTTGCTCACCTTCCTTACACTTGTAGTAATTAAATGTATTCCCAGTTCTTCCTCCAAAGAAACCATCTCGTGGATTTAACGGGGCATTCTGTACTAGTGGGTGATTGTTTAAGAAATGTAACTCTTCATCTTTTAGAAAACTTAGTTGGGTCTCAAATTCACAACTCCACTTTTCGATCACTTCATAATTAAACGATCTCAAACGTGCTGTTTTGGCCATCTTTCTCTCGTATCTGTAATTCAACGTATCGTTATTGTTCTTTATCAGATAGAGGATCGTCTCGTTTATGTTTTAGACAAGCAGGATGACCGTGATAGTAGCAACCATGAAACTCAAAAACTTGTTTATTTTCTTCGCAGAAACCATCGACTTTAACTCCGTTAATTATGGCTTCACGTCCTTTAGCAGCATGTTTTATGTTGATTTTTCGACTTTTCTCTTCCAAAATCAACCACTTAATTGCTTCCGTTGACTGATTATCGACACACCTGATATTGAGAAAAAAACACATTTGTTTTAACAATTATTTTAGATATTGTATTCATTTAAATAACAATTTACCTGTATCCATTTTTGGGTATTAACCCAATAGTGTTCGGCTGTAGAAAATTTCTTCGGTACACCAGATTGCATGAAGAAGCTATAGTCGTAGCTTCTAAGAATGGCTCAATATTACTTTCAATAAGAAAAAAACGTCTGAACTTCAGACAAGCCTCAGTCAGGATATTGACATCACTGATGCAATACTCCAAAAGTTCACGTTGGAGTTCAAAAATGTCGTTTTTATGTTCTCCGTACCATTTTAGAAATACTTCAAGTTCTTCTGCTTTCATAGTATTCGGACTGTAGAATTCTAAGGCTGGTAACTTCCCGACATAATTTCTATTTCCTCTTGTATTGAACAAATGAGGAAAATATCCTTTTTTCAATTCCAACGATAGCTGAAAGGTTTTCGGTAGCTTAGAGAGAGCCATCGGGAAATAATTTAAGGAATCCATAAACTTAATATTTCCTTTTATCATTAATATTATTTTACTGCCTCGCATGATTAATTCCGGACTCAAATTTGTTTCATTCAGTATATAATTTAATATAAATTGATGATCATAAGATTGTCCGTTAAGTGCTAATACAATGACGTTTTTAAATTTTTGTCGAACATTCAGAATATGTTTTAAGAATTTGGGGATAATATTTCCTTCTTCTTCTTCTTCAGATTCCTGAACAATGTTCAATGAATGCCCGCACTTATTACAAAACGCCAAATTTGGGATATCAAAACATTCATAACACTTTTGTTTAAAAACACACAAATTAGGCTCATGTATTTTCACCTGAGTATTATAAGTATCATCTGCAATAGATATGGTTTTTTCACCGATAACTCTCTCTTGACGACTCTCTAAATCATAAAAAATGTAAAGAGTGTCTTTACATCTAGGTAATCTACTATCGGGAAGTATATAGCACAAATGATCTTCTTCCACGTGCTTACTACATAATTTACAGTAGTATTCGTCACAGATATGAGTTCGATTGCCACTATATGTTTTTAAACATAGCATATGCATCTTTTAATTTGTTCACAAATATTGTTTCCTTTTGAGCTGTCTGCCTTGTGTTTGTTGAAACAGTTTTTCCCTCTAAAATTTCGATTACAATCTACACAATTAATTTCTTTTGCAATTTTCGGGCACGGAGATGTGTTTTGACATTGTGGACATGTTTTTTGACACCTATGTTTGCTCTTCATATTGTAGGGTACATGACAATCATCGCAATAATAACTGCAACAGAATGCAGCAGTTAAGGACGTTATTAAATTAAAGTGATTATTGTGGTAGATTAAATTGATTTTTTTTTTTCTCATCATTATCACCTTCAAATATGATATCACGCCCTTTTGTTCCGTGGTTATACACCATTATTTTGTATTCCTTTAAATGTTGTTGAAATATTTTTAATTCTGGAATGCCACACCCTTCAGGGGGTATATTTATGTGTGCCTCATTAATTAGTTTTAAGGCATTCTTTGTTTGGATTTTTCCAATATCTCTTCTTATTGCGTTTTTGTTTAACACACTTTCTTTATCGGCATATGATTTGCCAATGACTAGCGCTCGAGGTAAGCACAAATTATCCGTATTGTGTACAGATACAATACCCTTTCTTTTGGTGCATTCCTCTTCAAATGTGTTATAGATGATAGATCTTTTTTTTCCAGAACCTGAAGGGAGCTTCACGGATGTTATACTTAAATTGAAATCATCAGTGCTCAGTCCTGTAGAATTACTTTGGAAGATTCTACTGACCATCTCCCAAATGTCGCTAAATGTAATGGCTGAACAGTCTTTAAAGTTGGTCCAACCGCTACCCCGTTCGGTGGAAAAACTCTTTCCGCTAAAAGTTATTCCCAATTTATCAAGAGGATCCAGATCTTTCAAAGCATGTTTGAACATGCCGTTCAAACCTTCCCTTATCCATGAAGTAGGCTCCTTATTTTCTGGAATAGGTTTTATTTTGAACTGGAGTTTTCTTCCGTTCAAACCAAACCTTTTAATCCTCGTCACCATTTCGTCTATTATTTCAAATCGCTATACAAATGGGGAAAAAGAAAAGAGTGAAAGTGAACAAAAACCTTAATTGACTGAAATAGAAGCGAAACAAACAAACAAGCAGGTATAGAAAAAAAAATTTTTTTTAAATTTGTATTTAATTTTTTTTTTATTTTTTATTTAAATTAAATTTACATGAATTGTTGAGAATTTAGTAAATTATTATCACTATCAAAAAATAGTGTAGGGGCAATGTTTACCTCTTCCCTGACATGCTTCTGCTTTCTTGCCTTTACGGCCGGAAGTTGTTGCAGTTGCAGTTGCTGTGGTTGATGTTGCTGTTGCTGTGACTGTTGTTGCTGTTGCTGTTGCTGTTGCTGTTGCTGTTGATGTTGATGTTGATGTTGCTGTTGCTATTGCTGTTGCTGTTGCTGTTGCTGTTGCTGTTGCTGTTGCTGTTGCTGTTGCTCTTGTTGTTGTTGCTGTTGTTGTTGGTCTTCTTTTAAATGGAAGTCCACATGGTAAGAAAACTCACCATATGGCTCCACTACCTCTAGGCAGCATTTCTTCAAATTTTGGACATCATCATTGTCCAACTGGGAGCTGCATCTTTTCGGCAGGAAGACCATACAGTCTTCCAGTTCGAGCAATATCTGCTCCCCGAACTGAGTGCTCATCCTCTTTGAGGAAACGATTGGTAGTTTTTGTTTTTGTATGATTTTCGATAAGCTCAACAATGGTTTGTCTTTTTTTGTCATTTTGACAGAGTTTTTAATTTTGTGTAGAAAAGACATTGTGGTTTTTATTGAAAGCTTTTAATAAAACTGAATACAGAAAACTAAGGAACATAACCTTTTATACCCCACAAAAAAAAAAAGAAATCATAAATAGAATGAGTTTACCACAATAATGTTGATAAGTATCGGGTGATTTTTTTGAGGTTAGGATTTTCATGCATTAGTATTTGACAGATCACGCGGGATGTCAGACATGGTGTCAAAGAGAAAGATGCTCAGTATGCTTTTACATTTCATCATGAATAGACTTACTAACGAGCAACGCTTGCAAATCATTGAATTTTATTACCAAAATCAGTGTTCGGTTCGAAATGTGTTTCGCGCTTTTTTATCGACAAATTTTGTTCAGCGATGAGGCTCATTTCTGGTTGAATGGCTACGTAAATAAGCAAAATTGCCGCATTTGGAGTGAAGAGCAACCAGAAGCCGTTCAAGAACTGCCCATGCATCCCGAAAAATGCACTGTTTGGTGTGGTTTGTACGCTGGTGGAATCATTGGACCGTATTTTTTCAAAGATGCTGTTGGACGCAACGTTATGGTGAATGGCGATCGCTATCGTTCAATGCTAACAAACTTTTTGTTGCCAAAAATGGAAGAACTGAACTTGGTTGACATGTGGTTTCAACAAGATGGCGCTACATGCCACACAGCTCGCGATTCTATGGCCATTTTGAGGGAAAACTTCGGAGAACAATTCATCTCAAGGAATGGACCGGTAAGTTGGCCACCAAGATCATGCGATTTGACGCCTTTAGACTATTTTTTGTGGGGCTACGTCAAGTCTAAAGTCTACACAAATAAGCCAGCAACTATTCCAGCTTTGGAAGACAAAATTTTCGAAGAAATTCGGGCTATTCCGGCCGAAATGCTCGAAAAAGTTACCCAAAATTGGACTTTCCGAATGGACCACCTAAGACGCAGCCGCGGTCAACATTTAAATGAAATTATCTTCAAAAAGTAAATGTCATGGACCAATCTAACGTTTCAAATAAAGAATCGATGAGATTTTGCAAATTTTATGCGTTTTTTTTTTTTAAAAAGTTCTCAAGCTCTTAAAAAATCACCCGATATTATCTCAAAAATACAATTTCTTCGTTTATTCAAAATTTTTTTAAAATGGATTGTTCGGTCTTACATTCAAATTTTTTTTAAATTTTAAAACTGACAAAACTTCCAATCATATCATTTATTAAAAAAAAAAAAAAAAAGATTTACTAAGCCACATCCATGTCATATTTTTTGTTTACTTGTTTTGATTTAATTAATTTCGAAAATTCTCCATTATGATGTCGTTGAATTTTATCTGTTTTTTTAACTAATTCTACATCTCCAAATGAACACAGAAATGGATAATCTCTTTCATTCCGATTAATAACATTTTGAATTTGGATAAATTGATCCAAATATAGTTATTTCTCCCCCATTTACTCTTATACGCACATGTTGCAATTGTTGAAATTGTAACCGAAAATTTAAAATTGAGGGAATTGTCTCTCCGTTTCTTAAGTGAAGTATAGTACATTCCACTCCATGTTCAGGTGTTGCAACAAGTTGAAAGGTATCTGAATAAAATAATATATCCGCACCACAAATCTCATCTCTCCCCATGTCGCTTCACATATGCAAAACGTTTCGTTGTGTTTCAATCTCTCACACCAAAACATTGCTGTATATCCATTCGTTATTACAGTGCAATGTTAACTAATTACCCATAATTGATTTGAACTTTTCTCAACTCATGCTATACTTTGTCATTGCGATATTGGAAATTTATTTCATTCTCAACCCTCTCTTTATTTTTAAAATTCGATTTGTCTTCTAACCTACAATTTCATTAACACACATTAAACAATAATTCAAATGTTCTTATCATCTTCTGCCCCAATTTTTCGAAAATTTTAAATCTTTATTTCAACATAGCTTTGCCATTACCTTTATAAAATTCGTTACAAATATATATTTAAAATTTATTATTATCACCTCTCACCCCTAATTTTTAAATTCTCAACTTCCCTTTAATTTTTTTTAAAATTCAATTTATATTCTAACTGACTCTCTCATTACTACACATCATGGTACATTTAAACATTTGTTATCATCTATCTAAGCGCCACAATAATGACAAACACATATATATACATATATAAATTCAAACTATAACCGAAAACGTTAACCCCAATTATTTTTAAAATGTATTCTTATCACCTCTTTACAATAATTCAAATGTTCTTATCATCTTCTGCCCATTCGAAAATTTAAATCTTATACATCATGGTACATTTAAACATTTCTTATCATCTATCTAAGCGCCGCAATAATGACAAACACATATATATATATATATTCAAACTATAACCGAAAACGTTAACCCCAACTATTTTTAAAATGTATTCTTATCATCTCTTTTACAATAATTCAAATGTTCTTATCATCTTCTTCCCATTCGAAAATTTAATTCTTATACATCATGCGGAACATTAAAACATTTCTTATCATCTACTTTTTAAATTCTCAACTTCCCTTTAATCTTTTAAAATTCAATTTATATTCTAACCGACTCTCTCATTACTACACATCATGGTACATTTAAACATTTCTTATCATCTATCTAAGCGCTGCAATAATGACAAACACATATATATATATAAATTCAAACTTTAACCGAAAACGTTAACCCCCAATTATTTTTAAAATGTATTCTTATCACCTCTTTACAATAATTTAAATTTTCTGATCATCTTCTTCCCATTCGAAAATTTAAATCTTATACATCATGCGGTACATTTAAACATTTCTTATCATCTATCCACGCGCCACAGACAAAATATAGAACATCTGCGCGTCCGAAAACATATGTTTCCAGCGGACATTAGATTTTTTTTCTTTTTTTTTTACTGATAAGCCATACACAACATTCAAAGGTTGCCGACCTCCTTACCACGCGCTCCTAAACATTTCTTATCATCTATCCACACGCCACAACAACAACAAACAACAAAAACATTGCTGTGTCCAATCGTTATTACAGTGCAATGTTAACTAATTACTCATGATTGATTGAACTTTCTCAACTCATGCTATACCTTGTCATTGCAATATTGGAAATTTTTCATTCTTAACCGTCTCTTTAATTTTAAAATTCGATTTGTCTTCTAACCGACAATTTCATTAACACACATTATACAATAATTCAAATGTTCTTATCATCTTCTACCCATTCGAAAATTTAAATCTTATACATCATGGTACATTTAAACTTTTCTTATCATCTATCTTAGCGCCACAATAATGAAAAACACATATATATATATAAATTCAAACTATAACCGAAAACGTTAACCACAACTATTTAAAAATGTAATATTCAAACTATAACCGAAAACGTTAACCCCAATTATTTTTAAAATGTATTCTTATCACCTCTTTACAATAATTCAAATGTTCTTATCCCATTCGAAAATTTAAATCTTATACATCATGCGGTACATTTAAACATTTCTTATCATCTATCCACGCGCCACAATAACAACAAACACGTATATATATATATATTCAAACTATAACCGCAAACGTTAACCACAACTATTTAAAAATGTAAGTATTCCTATCCAAAAAGAATTTAAAATAAGCTTGGCAAGTGATCTCTTGCCAGGATTATCGGTTATTTCGGAGTATTCCAACTTGATTTTTTCCTTCTCGAGAAAATCCGTAATATATTTGTTTTTATCCTCTTCAGATAAACATATATTTGGCCACCCTGAAGCTTCTTGCTTTATTTAAAGGTATTTATTCATCATTGAGGTAAATAATCCTTCAGAACCTGTAGTAGGGTTATATTGGATTACTTCGTATTCCCAAATTTCCATTATAGTTAGTAGCTTATAACCCATTTCAATAGCTTTTACTACTTCGTCAATCACCCATGTTCCTAACAAGACCCTCTGATCATCAGAATGGGTACAAACTCTTTCCTTAGTTTTTTCACTGCTACAGGTTCTACACAATGAAAACATTAGTTTATTGTTCTGTTTTTGGGGTAAGACAGGGTGAAATAAGTTTTCTGGTGGCAGAATTTTACATTTAATGAGCCCATTGATGCCATCAAGTTGCATATTAGAGCAAATATCATCATTACTTGTATGAACTTTTGGATGTCCAACGGGAAACTTCCCATTTTTACATACCCAAGGGTATAGTGAACATACATCAATGTATTTTATTTGCTCACCTTCCTTACACTTGTAGTAATTAAATGTATTCCCAGTTCTTCCTCCAAAGAAACCATCTCGTGGATTTAACGGGGCATTCTGTACTAGTGGGTGATTGTTTAAGAAATGTAACTCTTCATCTTTTAGAAAACTTAGTTGGGTCTCAAATTCACAACTCCACTTTTCGATCACTTCATAATTAAACGATCTCAAACGTGCTGTTTTGGCCATCTTTCTCTCGTATCTGTAATTCAACGTATCGTTATTGTTCTTTATCAGATAGAGGATCGTCTCGTTTATGTTTTAGACAAGCAGGATGACCGTGATAGTAGCAACCATGAAACTCAAAAACTTGTTTATTTTCTTCGCAGAAACCATCGACTTTAACTCCGTTAATTATGGCTTCACGTCCTTTAGCAGCATGTTTTATGTTGATTTTTCGACTTTTCTCTTCCAAAATCAACCACTTAATTGCTTCCGTTGACTGATTATCGACACACCTGATATTGAGAAAAAAACACATTTGTTTTAACAATTATTTTAGATATTGTATTCATTTAAATAACAATTTACCTGTATCCATTTTTGGGTATTAACCCAATAGTGTTCGGCTGTAGAAAATTTCTTCGGTACACCAGATTGCATGAAGAAGCTATAGTCGTAGCTTCTAAGAATGGCTCAATATTACTTTCAATAAGAAAAAAACGTCTGAACTTCAGACAAGCCTCAGTCAGGATATTGACATCACTGATGCAATACTCCAAAAGTTCACGTTGGAGTTCAAAAATGTCGTTTTTATGTTCTCCGTACCATTTTAGAAATACTTCAAGTTCTTCTGCTTTCATAGTATTCGGACTGTAGAATTCTAAGGCTGGTAACTTCCCGACATAATTTCTATTTCCTCTTGTATTGAACAAATGAGGAAAATATCCTTTTTTCAATTCCAACGATAGCTGAAAGGTTTTCGGTAGCTTAGAGAGAGCCATCGGGAAATAATTTAAGGAATCCATAAACTTAATATTTCCTTTTATCATTAATATTATTTTACTGCCTCGCATGATTAATTCCGGACTCAAATTTGTTTCATTCAGTATATAATTTAATATAAATTGATGATCATAAGATTGTCCGTTAAGTGCTAATACAATGACGTTTTTAAATTTTTGTCGAACATTCAGAATATGTTTTAAGAATTTGGGGATAATATTTCCTTCTTCTTCTTCTTCAGATTCCTGAACAATGTTCAATGAATGCCCGCACTTATTACAAAACGCCAAATTTGGGATATCAAAACATTCATAACACTTTTGTTTAAAAACACACAAATTAGGCTCATGTATTTTCACCTGAGTATTATAAGTATCATCTGCAATAGATATGGTTTTTTCACCGATAACTCTCTCTTGACGACTCTCTAAATCATAAAAAATGTAAAGAGTGTCTTTACATCTAGGTAATCTACTATCGGGAAGTATATAGCACAAATGATCTTCTTCCACGTGCTTACTACATAATTTACAGTAGTATTCGTCACAGATATGAGTTCGATTGCCACTATATGTTTTTAAACATAGCATATGCATCTTTTAATTTGTTCACAAATATTGTTTCCTTTTGAGCTGTCTGCCTTGTGTTTGTTGAAACAGTTTTTCCCTCTAAAATTTCGATTACAATCTACACAATTAATTTCTTTTGCAATTTTCGGGCACGGAGATGTGTTTTGACATTGTGGACATGTTTTTTGACACCTATGTTTGCTCTTCATATTGTAGGGTACATGACAATCATCGCAATAATAACTGCAACAGAATGCAGCAGTTAAGGACGTTATTAAATTAAAGTGATTATTGTGGTAGATTAAATTGATTTTTTTTTTTCTCATCATTATCACCTTCAAATATGATATCACGCCCTTTTGTTCCGTGGTTATACACCATTATTTTGTATTCCTTTAAATGTTGTTGAAATATTTTTAATTCTGGAATGCCACACCCTTCAGGGGGTATATTTATGTGTGCCTCATTAATTAGTTTTAAGGCATTCTTTGTTTGGATTTTTCCAATATCTCTTCTTATTGCGTTTTTGTTTAACACACTTTCTTTATCGGCATATGATTTGCCAATGACTAGCGCTCGAGGTAAGCACAAATTATCCGTATTGTGTACAGATACAATACCCTTTCTTTTGGTGCATTCCTCTTCAAATGTGTTATAGATGATAGATCTTTTTTTTCCAGAACCTGAAGGGAGCTTCACGGATGTTATACTTAAATTGAAATCATCAGTGCTCAGTCCTGTAGAATTACTTTGGAAGATTCTACTGACCATCTCCCAAATGTCGCTAAATGTAATGGCTGAACAGTCTTTAAAGTTGGTCCAACCGCTACCCCGTTCGGTGGAAAAACTCTTTCCGCTAAAAGTTATTCCCAATTTATCAAGAGGATCCAGATCTTTCAAAGCATGTTTGAACATGCCGTTCAAACCTTCCCTTATCCATGAAGTAGGCTCCTTATTTTCTGGAATAGGTTTTATTTTGAACTGGAGTTTTCTTCCGTTCAAACCAAACCTTTTAATCCTCGTCACCATTTCGTCTATTATTTCAAATCGCTATACAAATGGGGAAAAAGAAAAGAGTGAAAGTGAACAAAAACCTTAATTGACTGAAATAGAAGCGAAACAAACAAACAAGCAGGTATAGAAAAAAAAATTTTTTTTAAATTTGTATTTAATTTTTTTTTTATTTTTTATTTAAATTAAATTTACATGAATTGTTGAGAATTTAGTAAATTATTATCACTATCAAAAAATAGTGTAGGGGCAATGTTTACCTCTTCCCTGACATGCTTCTGCTTTCTTGCCTTTACGGCCGGAAGTTGTTGCAGTTGCAGTTGCTGTGGTTGATGTTGCTGTTGCTGTGACTGTTGTTGCTGTTGCTGTTGCTGTTGCTGTTGCTGTTGATGTTGATGTTGATGTTGCTGTTGCTATTGCTGTTGCTGTTGCTGTTGCTGTTGCTGTTGCTGTTGCTCTTGTTGTTGTTGCTGTTGTTGTTGGTCTTCTTTTAAATGGAAGTCCACATGGTAAGAAAACTCACCATATGGCTCCACTACCTCTAGGCAGCATTTCTTCAAATTTTGGACATCATCATTGTCCAACTGGGAGCTGCATCTTTTCGGCAGGAAGACCATACAGTCTTCCAGTTCGAGCAATATCTGCTCCCCGAACTGAGTGCTCATCCTCTTTGAGGAAACGATTGGTAGTTTTTGTTTTTGTATGATTTTCGATAAGCTCAACAATGGTTTGTCTTTTTTTGTCATTTTGACAGAGTTTTTAATTTTGTGTAGAAAAGACATTGTGGTTTTTATTGAAAGCTTTTAATAAAACTGAATACAGAAAACTAAGGAACATAACCTTTTATACCCCACAAAAAAAAAAAGAAATCATAAATAGAATGAGTTTACCACAATAATGTTGATAAGTATCGGGTGATTTTTTTGAGGTTAGGATTTTCATGCATTAGTATTTGACAGATCACGCGGGATGTCAGACATGGTGTCAAAGAGAAAGATGCTCAGTATGCTTTTACATTTCATCATGAATAGACTTACTAACGAGCAACGCTTGCAAATCATTGAATTTTATTACCAAAATCAGTGTTCGGTTCGAAATGTGTTTCGCGCTTTTTTATCGACAAATTTTGTTCAGCGATGAGGCTCATTTCTGGTTGAATGGCTACGTAAATAAGCAAAATTGCCGCATTTGGAGTGAAGAGCAACCAGAAGCCGTTCAAGAACTGCCCATGCATCCCGAAAAATGCACTGTTTGGTGTGGTTTGTACGCTGGTGGAATCATTGGACCGTATTTTTTCAAAGATGCTGTTGGACGCAACGTTATGGTGAATGGCGATCGCTATCGTTCAATGCTAACAAACTTTTTGTTGCCAAAAATGGAAGAACTGAACTTGGTTGACATGTGGTTTCAACAAGATGGCGCTACATGCCACACAGCTCGCGATTCTATGGCCATTTTGAGGGAAAACTTCGGAGAACAATTCATCTCAAGGAATGGACCGGTAAGTTGGCCACCAAGATCATGCGATTTGACGCCTTTAGACTATTTTTTGTGGGGCTACGTCAAGTCTAAAGTCTACACAAATAAGCCAGCAACTATTCCAGCTTTGGAAGACAAAATTTTCGAAGAAATTCGGGCTATTCCGGCCGAAATGCTCGAAAAAGTTACCCAAAATTGGACTTTCCGAATGGACCACCTAAGACGCAGCCGCGGTCAACATTTAAATGAAATTATCTTCAAAAAGTAAATGTCATGGACCAATCTAACGTTTCAAATAAAGAATCGATGAGATTTTGCAAATTTTATGCGTTTTTTTTTTTTAAAAAGTTCTCAAGCTCTTAAAAAATCACCCGATATTATCTCAAAAATACAATTTCTTCGTTTATTCAAAATTTTTTTAAAATGGATTGTTCGGTCTTACATTCAAATTTTTTTTAAATTTTAAAACTGACAAAACTTCCAATCATATCATTTATTAAAAAAAAAAAAAAAAAGATTTACTAAGCCACATCCATGTCATATTTTTTGTTTACTTGTTTTGATTTAATTAATTTCGAAAATTCTCCATTATGATGTCGTTGAATTTTATCTGTTTTTTTAACTAATTCTACATCTCCAAATGAACACAGAAATGGATAATCTCTTTCATTCCGATTAATAACATTTTGAATTTGGATAAATTGATCCAAATATAGTTATTTCTCCCCCATTTACTCTTATACGCACATGTTGCAATTGTTGAAATTGTAACCGAAAATTTAAAATTGAGGGAATTGTCTCTCCGTTTCTTAAGTGAAGTATAGTACATTCCACTCCATGTTCAGGTGTTGCAACAAGTTGAAAGGTATCTGAATAAAATAATATATCCGCACCACAAATCTCATCTCTCCCCATGTCGCTTCACATATGCAAAACGTTTCGTTGTGTTTCAATCTCTCACACCAAAACATTGCTGTATATCCATTCGTTATTACAGTGCAATGTTAACTAATTACCCATAATTGATTTGAACTTTTCTCAACTCATGCTATACTTTGTCATTGCGATATTGGAAATTTATTTCATTCTCAACCCTCTCTTTATTTTTAAAATTCGATTTGTCTTCTAACCTACAATTTCATTAACACACATTAAACAATAATTCAAATGTTCTTATCATCTTCTGCCCCAATTTTTCGAAAATTTTAAATCTTTATTTCAACATAGCTTTGCCATTACCTTTATAAAATTCGTTACAAATATATATTTAAAATTTATTATTATCACCTCTCACCCCTAATTTTTAAATTCTCAACTTCCCTTTAATTTTTTTTAAAATTCAATTTATATTCTAACTGACTCTCTCATTACTACACATCATGGTACATTTAAACATTTGTTATCATCTATCTAAGCGCCACAATAATGACAAACACATATATATACATATATAAATTCAAACTATAACCGAAAACGTTAACCCCAATTATTTTTAAAATGTATTCTTATCACCTCTTTACAATAATTCAAATGTTCTTATCATCTTCTGCCCATTCGAAAATTTAAATCTTATACATCATGGTACATTTAAACATTTCTTATCATCTATCTAAGCGCCGCAATAATGACAAACACATATATATATATATATTCAAACTATAACCGAAAACGTTAACCCCAACTATTTTTAAAATGTATTCTTATCATCTCTTTTACAATAATTCAAATGTTCTTATCATCTTCTTCCCATTCGAAAATTTAATTCTTATACATCATGCGGAACATTAAAACATTTCTTATCATCTACTTTTTAAATTCTCAACTTCCCTTTAATCTTTTAAAATTCAATTTATATTCTAACCGACTCTCTCATTACTACACATCATGGTACATTTAAACATTTCTTATCATCTATCTAAGCGCTGCAATAATGACAAACACATATATATATATAAATTCAAACTTTAACCGAAAACGTTAACCCCCAATTATTTTTAAAATGTATTCTTATCACCTCTTTACAATAATTTAAATTTTCTGATCATCTTCTTCCCATTCGAAAATTTAAATCTTATACATCATGCGGTACATTTAAACATTTCTTATCATCTATCCACGCGCCACAGACAAAATATAGAACATCTGCGCGTCCGAAAACATATGTTTCCAGCGGACATTAGATTTTTTTTCTTTTTTTTTTTACTGATAAGCCATACACAACATTCAAAGGTTGCCGACCTCCTTACCACGCGCTCCTAAACATTTCTTATCATCTATCCACACGCCACAACAACAACAAACAACAAAAACATTGCTGTGTCCAATCGTTATTACAGTGCAATGTTAACTAATTACTCATGATTGATTGAACTTTCTCAACTCATGCTATACCTTGTCATTGCAATATTGGAAATTTTTCATTCTTAACCGTCTCTTTAATTTTAAAATTCGATTTGTCTTCTAACCGACAATTTCATTAACACACATTATACAATAATTCAAATGTTCTTATCATCTTCTACCCATTCGAAAATTTAAATCTTATACATCATGGTACATTTAAACTTTTCTTATCATCTATCTTAGCGCCACAATAATGAAAAACACATATATATATATAAATTCAAACTATAACCGAAAACGTTAACCACAACTATTTAAAAATGTAATATTCAAACTATAACCGAAAACGTTAACCCCAATTATTTTTAAAATGTATTCTTATCACCTCTTTACAATAATTCAAATGTTCTTATCCCATTCGAAAATTTAAATCTTATACATCATGCGGTACATTTAAACATTTCTTATCATCTATCCACGCGCCACAATAACAACAAACACGTATATATATATATATTCAAACTATAACCGCAAACGTTAACCACAACTATTTAAAAATGTAAGTATTCCTATCCCCAGCCCCAGCCCCAGCCCCAGCCAAAGCCCCTCAACTACGCTGCTAGTTCACAAATCTCAACCCCCAATTTTTTTTCACACTAAAAATAAACTCTTCCAAAATAAAACACATCACAGTATTGGTATTCTTCTCAAACAACAACACTCACTTCAATTTTATTTTAAACACTAGTCGAATTTAAACTACACAACCATAACTTCACCATAGCTCACCCCATACCACGTCTGCTTTTTAACTTAGAGTGTCCGTATGGGACCAGTAAGTTAGTTGTAAGTTATGGTTAATTAGGCTAGTTTTATGAATTTTTGTCTAGCTTTAAGATAGATTTAAGAGTGAATTAATAAAAATGAATTTGAAAAAAAAAAAAAAAACCACGTCTGCTTCTTAAACTCACATTCTTCGGTTCGAGCCCCAGTCCCAGCCCCACTCAACACACAACATTTTTAAAATTATTATTATTGCTACATCACTACCTAACCGCAAAAAATTTCCCCACCGCCCAATTACCCCCATACCATATTCAAACCATAACCGCAAACGTTAACCACAACTATTTAAAAATGTAGGTATTCTTAATCACCTCTCTCACTCAAACATAGTGCTGTCTCTTTCTTACGCCGAATTCCCAGACCACAGTGCCCCCATTCCTACTGTAGTCTTATTTTGATAGTAATAACCGATAAGATATACCTAGGGTAAATTAATTTTTCTTAAATCCAGCTTATTTAAATGCAAAAGAAACTTTGCATGCACCCCATCTAGCAGCCACCGCACCTTGCATCCTCCCCACCTTGCACGCACTCCAAATTGCACCCAGCCCAAATCCTATAGTGTGCCCAAGCAGGGGGTTTGCAGGGGGGCAGCATGCCCCCCCCCTTACAGATGCCACTGTTGCATACACCCAAACTCGCGCACACCTTACTGTTGCATAAAATAAGTTTTTATTTACTTTATTTTATTAAAAAAATATTTTTTTTACGAGCGAGAGCTCTTTATTCGTTCAATTCAAAATTACAACTAAGTCTTAAAAACTAAATTTACCTAAAGCTAACTTAACCTATGGGAGCCGCCAGCATCGTAGGTACGTGATAGAATGCGCTTGGTGTCATCTTTTGCTTCCAGACATGTAGTCAGCATTTTGACACCTTGCGCGTGTGGGACTGTGGGAATGATTATTTGGAATCGTGGGAATGGTTGTTTGGGATTATAGGAAAATATTTGTTGCCTTAACTCTTCCCCCGCTAAATTCAAACGTCCTCGTTTGACCTTCAAAAAAAGGGAATCTGGCTGATCCTTGTTGGCTTGGTCGGTACCATCTGTTTTGGCGAGTTCGTACGAGGTGTTCCTTCGTTTTCCGGTTGACTTTCTGATGTTGATATTTTTGGAGTCTGATCCAGATCTATGGTGATACTGGTCCGTCTATTTTTCCTACAGATGAGCATCCTTACGACGGTACCCACAATTACTATTAATATTATAATAATCAAGCTGGAGTTGGTTAGTAAATGTACGTTGTTCTCTTCTTTTATTTGCCCAATGTATTCGGTGTTTTTGAGATGTAGGTCCTTCATCATTTCTAATGTCAACACTTCTTCGAACTTTTCCGCTTGTGAGTCAGGCTGTACGATAGCTGGTAATGGTTTCGAATCAGGAATTTCTTTTGAGATGTAGCTTTGTTTATTGACGGTGATGGATACATTATGGAATTGGATTAAGAAAGATCCTGTCAGGTTGGTCACTTCTCCGTTAACGAGGATTGATCCATTGTATTTGTTTAAAAGGAGGGTTCCGGGGAGTATTTCTTCGACGCTGGGGATGTGTTGGTTATTTACCTCTGTGCAATTTGATGGTCGGCTCCGTAGTAAATTCGGTATACAATTATTTTCACTTATATCTTGAATTTGATTTTGTTTACAAATAGCTAAATTGTTGAAGGTTTTACATTTTTCTTTTATTCCAAATATTTGACTGTTACATTTTAAAATATTATCAAAGGCAATTCTTGTTACAATATTTTTTCTTTTAATTGGTTTAATCATTAGTTTCTGGCAAGATTTTCAGTTTGTTATGGGTATACTTATAATATAAAGTATATTTGAAACGTTTGTTGCGATTTTTATATCTGCAAATTCAAATGCTTCTTCTAAATTAACATAAGGAATTTCGTATTTTTCGAATATTTGTTGTGCTAAGTTTATTTCAGAATCTGATAAAATGAACGAGTTTATGATACCCGCTTTCGCCCAGTGTAAGGCATAGTTTACATTCATTAATTCTTCTTTTATTATGTCTAATTTAAATTTAATATTCGTTAAGTATTCATTTCTTAAGTTCGAATCCTTTTTTATGATATCAACAATATTATTTGTAATACTTGTAATATTATTTAATCTTTCGTTAGTCAACTTATTGATAACTAGTTGCCTATTATTATTTCTTAATACATTGTTTATTTTTTGCTTAATAATTTGGAAATCGGCATGATCTGGATTGCCAGCTATCCATTTCCATGCCGTACCGATGAAATTTAATGATCTTTGTTTTCTTGGTCTAGGTTGTAGTCGCATGAGGAGGTTTTCGAGGGTGGAAAGTTCATGAGATAGGAAAGGATATAATGGGTCTTGGTTGGAAACGTGAATATGGATTTTTGACTTGATATCCTCAATAAATTTGGTATATAATTCCAAATTTATGTCGTGTATGATGTTAAAAGTACCCGTCTGTACTTTCGAATATCCAAGGCTCAAAGTCGTCACCTTTGAGTTAGTATAGTCCAGAATTTGAATATCCGCGTATAACATGGGCAAGGACAATCTGTTGAGAATATTAGTGTTTTATGAGACCTTTGTGAATTGTTTTTCCTGATTTTGTTATAACAGTAGTGTTCCTGTTTTCCCTAACAATTTCTTTCCTGTATCTAGGGGAAAGCTTGTTCCCTATTCTCTTATTTATTTTTACATAAATAATGTCTCCTATGGAATAATTTTTCGGGGGTGATCTATTTTTATTATGATAATTTAAGTCCGCAGATTGTTTAGTTTCAATTTTTTTAATCATTTCTTTTTTTTCTAGCTCCAGCTGTTCTGGATGATTGAGTTTATTTTTACCAAAGAAAACGTCTATGGGTTTACATTTCGTCGTGGAGTGAATGGACCTGTTATATTCATAAACAGACATATCTAATAATTCAGAAAAGTTATTGTGTATTTTTTTTGTTTTAAGACAGCGCATAAGCTCAGAAAGTGTGGAATGAAATCTTTCCACCTGGCCGTTGGCTGAACTTGTGTAAGGAGGGATTTTATAAACTTTAATTTTGAACATATTTTCTAACATGTGTGAGACGGAATTGGAGCTTAAAGATTTTTCGTTATCCACTACGATTGTTTCTGGAACGCCAAAAGACAAAACAATTTCTCGTAATGGTTGCTTTATGTCTTCGATAGCTCTAGATTTTAGAATTTTCGTTAAGGCGTATTTTGAAAACTTGTCCACAGCGCACAGAGGAGTATTCGACCCCAAAATCCGGTCATAAGTGAACGGAAAAAAAATCGCATTCGAACCGTTAATTTTCGCTTTTCTCATTCCTCAATACCCATTCTAACTAAAATCGGTTTTAAATGATAACTTTTGACCCCCTTGTCACCAAAATCTTAGTCTTAATCTAGTCTATTTTATAAGCTCACGCTACATAAGTCTATTTTGTTTTCTAATCACTACCACTGCAGTCTGTTTTTTTTTATTATGATTTGTGATATTTGTGAAAAAATTCTAATGGATGTCCAAGGTCAACGTATGTACTTTATTTTAGTACAGAAATTTCCATATATTTTTTTGATAAAGTGTTAAAAATCGAGATGACAAGAATGCATAGAAAAACATAAAAAATTATGTAATTTTCCGCATAAAAAAAGGTGTTTTTGTTATAGTTCCGGGTACGATCGGGCAAAATTTTGTCTTCCATATTTAACTGTAAATCTTCGCAATCCTATGCACATAAAGAAAAGTCACCCATCTTGTCACATTTTTTTAATGGATTTTTTTTATTATTGAGGTATTTTCAGTCTATTTGCCCTTTGATTTTTAAAAAAATATGATTATTATTATGTTTGTTGTGTTTGACCTGAAATATTAACAATTTTTATTAATTTCATGCATAAATTAATAAAATGAATTAAGTTAAATTGACAAAAAAAAAATGAATTATTTTTTTTTTAATTTAACCCGAAAATTTTTTTCAGTGTAACTTTTTAATGCATCAAAAGCTATAGAATAATGTTTTAGGCCGATTCCAATGAGAAAAACATACAAAATATTTTTGACCAGATTTTGAGGTCAAATACTCCTCTGTGCAGCGGTCAGAATTATTTTTCCATCAGTAAAATAAATATCGATATGCACAATCTGTCCGGGGAATTTAGGGATAGGGGTTGGCTGGAATTCAGGTTTTTCGGGATGACGATCGTATTTATTCTCTGTACAGACACTACATTTTTCAGTGATTCTTTTAATCTTCTCACTCATACCTGGGAAATAATGCGATTTTAGAATCTGAGCTTTATTTTCCTTATCATTTCGGTGGGCACGTCGCACAGAGGAGTATTTGACCTCAAAATCTGGTCAAAAATATTTTGTATGTTTTTCTCATTGGAATCGGCCTAAAACATTATTCTATAGCTTTTGATGCATTAAAAAGTTACACTTAAAAAATTTTCGGGTTAAATTAAAAAAAAAATAATTCATTTTTTTTGTCAATTTAACTTAATTCATTTTATTAATTTATGCATGAAATTAATAAAAATTGTTAATATTTCAGGTCAAACACAACAAACATAATAATAATCATATTTTTTTAAAAATCAAAGGGCAAATAGACTGAAAATACCTCAATAATAAAAAAAATCCATTAAAAAAATGTGACAAGATGGGTGACTTTTCTTTATGTGCATAGGATTGCGAAGATTTACAGTTAAATATAGAAGAAAAAATTTTGCCCGATCGTACCCGGAACTATAACAAAAACACCTTTTTTTATGCGGAAAATTACATAATTTTTTATGTTTTTCTATGCATTCTTGTCATCTCGATTTTTAACACTTTATCAAAAAAATATATGGAAATGTCTGTACTAAAACAAAGTACATACGTTGACCTTGGACATCCATTAGAATTTTTTCACAAATATCACAAATCATAATAAAAAAAAACAGACTGCAGTGGTAATGATTAGAAAACAAAATAGACTTATGTAGCGTGAGCTTATAAAATAGACTAGATTAAGACTAAGATTTTGGTGACAAGGGGGTCAAAAGTTATCATTTAAAACCGATTTTAGTTAGAATGGGTATTGAGGAATGAGAAAAGCGAAAATTAACGGTTCGAATGCGATTTTTTTTCCGTTCACTTATGACCGGATTTTGGGGTCGAATACTCCTCTGTGCGTCGGTGAGCATTTATCACAATTTCTTCTTGTTCTGTCTCGGAAGTAACATCTTCTACTTGTATCTGGGTAAACCTTATTTTATACGTACTAAAATGTAAGGGGAAGATTTGTTGGATCATACTTCTTATGGGTTGTTCGGCTTTAACACCGTTGATGACTGAAGGATTTAGATGTTTTTTTAAGATTTGTCTGAGGCTATCCTGTGTGAAATTTGGTTCTATAATTTGATGACGATGATAAGTAGGAAAGATTATTTTAAAGCTTGATGAAGGGCTAGGACCGATTTCAATAAAAAGTTGGTTTTTAAAGGCATTAATGGGAGTTTCAACGTTGGGAATTAATTTTTCGGCTGACCTTTCACCACTTTGTTGTGTTAAAGTGAGTGCATTTATATCTGACGGATTTACTATTCGAGAAAGAGCATCGGCCACCACATTGGTTTTGCCTGGTTGGTATTGTAGCTCATAATCAAACTCCTCTAGGAAAGCCTTCCATCTCTTTAATTTGTTGTTCTGATTTTTGTTGCTTAACGCAAATGTTAAGGGCTGATGGTCGGTTATGATTTTCACTTTTGCTGAACCATATAGATAGCTTCTAAGAGCACTCAATGCCCAGAATATGGCCAGCATCTCTTTTTCGTTCGTGGCGTACTTTTCTTCTACCTTATTGAGTGTCCTGGAGATAAAAGTGATAGGCCTGTCGTCTTGTGACAAAACGGCTCCTATTGCAAATTGAGAAGCATCTGTTGTAAGTTGGAAAGGTTTCTTGAAATCGGGGTACGTTAATACGACATCTGTTGAAATTAATGAATTTTTTAACATTTGAAATGCTTCTACTTGTTCTTCGTTGAGGTCAATATTCTTTTTGCTCGATTGAGCTTTGGACATGCGTCCATCCTCCCCTCTTAAGAGAGCGGTAAGAGGTTTTGCCAGTTTGGCATAATTTTTCACAAAACGGCGATAGTATCCGGAAAGGCCCAAGAACGAACGCAGTTCTTTCAAAGTTCTTGGTGCAGGAAAATTTGTTATTGCCTCAACTTTAGTTGGATTTGTACGAATTCCATCGGATGATACCACGAATCCCAAAAACTCGACTTGCTTTTCGAAAAAACGGCATTTATCTAGTTGGACCTTCATTCTTGCTTTGTTTAGCGTGTGAAAAATTTCACGAATGTGTTGAATATGCTGATCTTCAGTTTGGCTGAAGATTATTATGTCGTCTATATAGACGTAGCATATTTGTCCGATAAATTTGCGCAGGATATCATCAAGGGCCCGCTGAAAAATTGATGGAGCATTTTTCAGCCCAAATGGAAGCCTTACGAACTCATACTTCCCATTGTTGATCGAAAAGGCTGTTTTTTCTACGTCCGATTCTTTTAGAGGGATCTGGTGAAACCCACTCTTTAAATCAAGGACCGTAAAAAATTTGTTTCTACCCAGTTGAGAAAGAACCTCATTTATATCTGGGATGGGATAACGGTCCGCGATTGTGACCGTGTTTAACTTACGGTAGTCGATCACTACCCTATATTGCTTATTGCCTTTGGAATCGGCTTTTTTTGGGACAACCCAGACCGGTGAGTTGTACGGAGATCTGGACGGCCTTATAATACCGTCATCGAGTAGTTGGCGGATTTGACTTTCAACTTCCCCTTTTAGGGGCATAGGATACGGGTAGAACTTGGTGAAGACGGGAGAATCTGTGGTGGTGCGAATTTCGCCCACAACCGTTGTTGTGTAAGTCAATTTTTCGTTAGGTTTGGAGAATAATGGGGCGTATTCCTCTTCAAGCGAATTGATAGCATTTTTTTGGGAGTCGGACATATGGTCCATTTTTATATTTAAATTATTAACTGTTTGGGAAATTTTTTGTTTCATTCTAAGTTTAAGGCCATTTTTAATTTCTATGTAGTTTTGTTTAGTGTAAATTATGGCTGAAAGTTCATTGAGGCTATCATTGCCGAGTATGGCATCAAAAGATTTGAGAGATGGTAACAGGAAGAATTTTATTTTGTTGTCTTTGAGGCCAAATAGATTTGCTTCTACATGATGAGTTATTTTAGTACTGCCACCAATTGAGTTAGCATAGAAACAATCGTCATTAGGAATAGGTTTAGATACTTAAGAAGGTTGTATATAGTTGCGGTTTGAACCAGTGTCTATGAGAATTTGTAAAATTTGTCCACTCTTCGTTCTCACCTCGACGTATGGTAACGAAGAGTTTTTTAGCCTAAAAAATGAATGTCAGAAAAGTCTTCCATATTATTGTCGTTTATATTATTACAATCTGTTGTCTCGTCTGGTATGAAATCTTCTAGAGATTGTTCGAACTTGCTGTTTTCATATTCTAAGTTCCTATTATATTCTGTAAGCTCGTCATCTTCCGTACTAATATGAAAATTTTTTTGGGGTATTGGTGCAAAGGGCTTTTGATTAGAACTTGAAGGCTGTGTCCTAGCTTGAGGATTCTGAGGCTCATGCTTAAGATGTAGACTTGATGTTTGCGGCCTTGTCCAGAGATTTGACTTTGTATTAGGTTGATTAGAAATTTGATTTTGATTGGGTGCACGATATTGATTTTGGACAGGAGGGCCATTGGGTGCACGATATTGATTTTGGACGGAAGGGCCACTATTCCATCTAGGATAGTTATTGCCTTGGTATGAATAGCGAGTTTGTTGAATGTTATGCGGAATGGTAGGCCTTGAAGAAGTTTGGTATCCATACTGGGTGCCTGGTGTACGGCTTGGTGGATTTTGTGGATATTTCTTTGCTGTTCCCTGATTATGAATTATGTGATTTGTCCTATAGTTTTGGTTTTCTAATTTTAGGCAAAGATTTAATGCGTGAGGCAAATCGAGTGGTTCTCGTATTCCGAGCAACCGAGGGAGATCACCTTTAAGACCTCGAATGAACGTATCCAAGGCCTTGTCACGATATGTTTGGGTCAACAGCCTAAGAGATTCTGGACTTGCTTCCAAACATGATAGTTTATTAAGTATCAAGGAGAGATGTGCATACACCCTTTGATAGAACTCTTGGATCGATGAATTTCCTTGTGCTAAGGATATCATCTGGTATTCTAGAGAGCTTAGATCACGTTTGTCAGCATAGTGCATGGCCAAACAACGAGACATACTCTCCCAATTCAAGGGAATGTTATATGCTTCGAGAGCAGTATCTGCGTTCCCTGTAATTTTATTTCTTATGGTACTTAAAATACCATAATATTTAGGAGTGCCCCTAAATGATTCGTATAATTGTAAAACTCGATCGACACTTTTTTTCCAGGAGCTAAATTCTCCTGGATCTCCCGAAAAATTTCTAAGACTCTTGACTACATCGGGTATTTTATCCATATCGGATAAGTTGTTCTGATATATAGGATCAATACCTTGGTCCACACCAGGGAAGTGGTTGGCGTTAGGGTTCAAGGCTTTTTGGATTATATTGTGTCCCTGTTGCTCAAATACGCTTTGAACTATAGACGAAATAAGTGCATTAAGTTCGGGGGTTGATTGGGGCTTAGTAAGTAAGTCGTTACGAGAGCTAGTAGATTGAAATGAAACGTCTGCATCTTCGTTTTGCGGACCCGATGTAAGATTCACTATGGGAACTGTGTTGGTATTTTGGGGATTTGGATTGGTAGGACCATTATTACTGGTTGTTATACCTGATCTTAGTTCTGGCATTTTTGAAAATAGTATATTTTTTTTTTTTTTTTATAAACTTTAAAAGAAAAATGGAGGCAATATTTTTAATTAAAAAAAAAAATTTTTTTTTCTTTTTAGAAATCGTTAGCAATTTGATATATATATATTATTATTTAATTTTTTTTTTTTTGATAATAATAATTTTTTGATAATAACATCTAATAAATAAAAAAAAAAATATATCTTAAATTTAACCTTACATTAAAAGTGTTGCTGCATTCATGTTGATTTGTTCATTCAGATGTTCGGCTACTTGAGGCGACTTATATTGATTCGTTTTTTTTCACTTTTTTTTTTTCTGTCTCTACCGGTAAGCACGGAGTATGTTCTGAAAAAGCACGGCTGCTTGAGGCGATAATCTTGTTCGGAACTTAAAAACGCGACTACTTGAGGCGACTTATATTGATTTTTTTTTCACTTTTTTTTTCTTCTGTCTCTACCGGTAAGCACGGAGTATGTTCTGAAAAAGCACGGCTGCTTGAGGCGATAATCTTGTTCGGAACTTAAAAACGCGACTGCTTAAGGCGACTTA
Organism: Eupeodes latifasciatus; assembly: GCA_920104205.1. Lineage (NCBI taxonomy): Eukaryota > Metazoa > Arthropoda > Insecta > Diptera > Syrphidae > Eupeodes > Eupeodes latifasciatus. Next base: position 57,571,321 of record OV049927.1, read on the forward strand.
TGTTTTTATTTAATTTTTTTTTTCTTCCGCACAAACCGGTCCCTGCTTGGGCGCCAAATACGTTTTTATTTACTTTATTTTATTAAAAAAATATTTTTTTTACGAGCGAGAGCTCTTTATTCGTTCAATTCAAAATTACAACTAAGTCTTAAAAACTAAATTTACCTAAAGCTAACTTAACCTATGGGAGCCGCCAGCATCGTAGGTACGTGATGGAATGCGCTTGGTGTCATCTTTTGCTTCCAGACATGTAGTCAGCATTTTGACACCTTGCGCGTGTGGGACTGTGGGAATGATTATTTGGAATCGTGGGAATGGTTGTTTGGGATTATAGGAAAATATTTGTTGCCTTAACTCATACACCCAAACACGCATTACGCATACGCAAATACCATTATTACTATCAAAATAAGACCACTCAAGCAAAAAAAAAGAATTAAATTAAAATAGTAGTTGTGGTTATTTTCAATTTTCTCAAAAACCAAAAGACATAAAATCATCTAGTTTTCAGTTTTTGATCAAATAAGAGCAATAAATTCTGAAATAAAAACAATGGTAGATAATCTTGAAGTATTGAAAAAGTTACACTTTAAACCTTTTTTTAACTTTTTTTGTTCAAATTTTGAGTTTAAAATTAAATTTTTATTTTCAATTTTCTCAAAAACTAAAAGACATAAAACCATCTAGTTTTCAGTTTTTGATCAAAAACAAATAAGAGCAATAAGTTCTGAAATAAAAACAATGGTAGATAATCTTGAAGTATTGAAAAAGTTACACTTTAAACCTTTTTTTAACTTTTTTTACTCAAATTTTGAGTTTAAAATTAAATTTTTATTTTCAATTTTCTCAAAAACTAAAAGACATAAAATCATCTAGTTTTCAGTTTTTGATCAAAAACAAATAAGAGCAATAAGTTCTGAAATAAAAACAATGGTAGATAATCTTGAAGTATTGAAAAAGTTACACTTTAAACCTTTTTTAACTTTTTTTACTCAAATTTTGAGTTTAAAATTAAATTTTTCAAAAACTACGCATACTTTTGCCTTCATTTAAAAACTGGCTAATAGAACAGAATGTTGGCTTTAATAAAATGTATACAACTTAATTGTAAGTATCACCGTTATTTTTTAATTATTTTTTTCCGTTTTAAATAATAACTTTTTTAAATTGCCCCTCCCGCCTAAACGGGGGGAGATAGACCCCCCTCCCATAGTAAAAAATGCTTGTATTAAGACCCTCTACCAAAAACCGTTATTATATCTTGGCGCCAAAGTTATCGTACTCGTGCCTGAATATTTTTTAATTATCTGATTTTAATGAAAAAAATCGATAACTTTGGCGACAAAGTTTAATGACGGATTTGTATATAACAGTTAAAAACAAGCATTTTTTTTATGGGAGGGGGGTCTATCTCTCCCGGTAGGGGCAATTTAAAAAAAATATGTACATTAAATGGAAAAAAATAATTAAAAAATAACGGTAATACTTACAATTAAGTATTATACCTTTTTTTAAAGCCAACATTTTTGTCTATTAGCTTGTTTTTAAATCAAGTCAAAACTATGCATAGTTTTTGAAAAAAATTGTTTTAAACTAAAAATGTATGCAAAAAAAATTAAAAAAAAAGGTTTAAAGTGTAGTTTTTCAAAACTTTCAAATTATCTACTGTTTTTTTTAGAATTCATTGCTCTTATTTGTTTTTGATCAAAATCTGAAAACTAGATGACTTTATGTCTTCTAGTTCTTGAGAAAATTGAAAATTACCAAAAAAAATATTTTAATTAAATTACTTTTTCCTTGCTTAAGTATTAACGTAGTCTTATTTTGATAGTAATAATCGAATATGGATTAAGATACACCTATGGTAAATTAATTTTTCTTAAATCCAGCTTATTTAAATGCAAAAGAAACTTTGCATTCACCCCATCTTGCACCCACCGAACCTTGCCCCCTCCCCACATTACACGCACTCCAACTTGCACCCACCCCAAATCCTATAGTGTTCCCAAGCAGGGGGGTTGCAGATCCCACTGTTGCATACACCCAAACTCGCACACACCTTACTGTTGCATACACCCAAACTCGCACCTACCATTGTTACTTTTATGTTTCAACGGAGGAGAAATGAAAACGACCACATTTGACTTAAGACTAAATTTATTTTATTCACAATAACTTAAACTAACTTACAGCTAATGGTTTAGAGAAAATAAAGAGAAGAGAGCCATGATGATAATATTACAGTGTAATATAAAAGTATTCATACAATCATATCACTCCTCTCAACTTAAAAAGATTTTTCCTTAATATCTATTAATAAGTTCATAACCAAAATATTATTTTATTCATTATAAGCCAATGCATTCGATAACATGATTAATTATTATTTAAATTATTAAATATTGATAATATAAATATATTCGTAATTCACATATGATAACTATTTCTTCGTTTTTACTTCATTTTTATTTTACTTATAACTAACAATCTTTTTGCCTTTTAATCTATCAGATTGCCGTCTTTCCCTATAAATAGGTAAAGAGGACGCCTTTGTTTTTTGTTGGTTTTTAAATCTTACATGCTTTGTTTTTTTCGAAACAGATTTTAGTACATTAGAAGGCGCAAAACAAATTTCTTTTAAGTTACATTTCTTGAGTTGTGATATATGTGCAGATTTATAGATTCCATCGACATTAATTAAATATACTACGTTTCCAACTCTTTTTTCAACAATTCCTGGTATCCAATTATAATTAAAATTATTTTTCATTTTGTATAATATTTTATCCCCTTTTTTTAAAAATTTCAAGGGTTTTCTTAAATTTATTTGACATGCATTTGAAGACGTTTTTGATATTTTTAACTTGTTTTCAACATCCTGTTTCGCATTTTCGATTATTTTTGTATTAATATTATCAAGAAGAGTTTTCGGTTTTCTTTTAAAAATCATTTCATTGGGACCATAGTTTGTGGCTGTCGATGGCGTGGAACGATATTTGAGAAGAAAATTGCATATTAATAATTCTGTAGGAAGAGTGACAAGTTTTGTGTCCATCATCATTTTCTTTAATGATGTCTTTACCGTTTGCACTGCTCTTTCGGCAGCCCCATTAGACTGGGGGTGATATGGTGGACTTTTCATACATTTTATATTGTTGTCATTGCAAAATTTTGCGAACAAAGTTGAATCAAAGGGGGGTCCGTTATCGGACACTAATGTGGAGGGCAACCCAAAATATGCGAATATAGTTCTTAGTTCCTTTACTAAGGTTTCAATTTTTGTATTTTTCATTATCTTAACATCCACCCATTTCGTAAAACTGTCCACGATTATTAAGTAACTATTACCTTGTAAATAAAAAAAATCTATGTGCACTCGCTCAAAAAATGAATTCGATTCTGGCCACGGTTGATGATGGCTAGACACTGGTTTGTTACTAGAGTAAACGCAAGCTTTGCAATTAAAAACGTGGCTCTCGATGTCGCCATCGATGCCAGGCCACCAAAAATATTGTCTAGCTAACATCTTCATCCTCACAACTCCAATGTGCGTGTCATGTAATAAAGTTAAAATTGAATCTCTCAATGTTCTAGGGATAATAAGACGTTCTCCATAAAATAAACAGCCTCCTTCTCGTGACAAAGAAAACTTTTTTTGAATGTATGTTTTAAGATTATGCTGAACCAAACTAGGAAAACCATTTTGAATCATACTGAGAACACTTTTTAACTCCCAGTCTCTTTCGGTTTCTTGACGAACATCTTCAAAATTTATATTCATATAATTCGTTGAATGTATGGCTTTTATGCTGTCATTTTCTAGACCTGTGGCATACTGTAATGGAAGACGGGAAAGTCCATCGGCGTTACTCATTTGAGAACCCTTTTTGTACTCAATTTTGTATTGATATGTGCTAAGAAAAACAGCCCACCTATGAATTCTAGCTGCAGCAACAGCTGGCGTAGATTTCTTAGGATTGAAAATCTCCCGCAAAGGTTGATGGTCCGAATATATAGTGAAAGTTCTTCCATAAATGTATTTATGAAATTTTTTCACTGTAAATATTATAGCTAGGGCCTCTTTGTGTAATTGCGAATAATTTTGCTCAGAAGAGCTTAAGGTGCTTGATGCGAAAAGTACGGGCCTTTCAATACCATTAATTATATGGGACAAAATTCCCCCGACCCCGTACGGACTTGCATCGCAATGCAATACTATTTCCTTACTAGGATCATAATGTGCTAAAATATTATTTTGCAAAATGAGGGTTTTACTTCTTATGAATGCCTCTTCACATTTACTGGACCACTCAAATGCTACTTCCTTTTTCGTTAATTCATATAGAGGTCTCAGTTCAGTAGACAAATTTGGAATAAATCGGGAATAATAATTTAAGAGACCTAAATATGATTTCAATTGAGTAAGATTTTGAGGTTGGGGAGCGTTTTTTATGGCTTCTAAGTTCTTTGTACTTGGCTTAATGCCATTTTCACTTATTATGTGACCCAAATAGTCGATTTCATTTTTATAAAATCTACACTTCTCATATTTAACCCTGACTTTGAATTCATTTAACCTTTCTAAAACCTTCATTAAATTATTTTTACATTCATCGAAATTCGCTCCTCCTATAATTATGTCATCAATATAGCACTTTACTTTTGATAACCCATTCAAAATTTTATCCATAATATCTTGAAAAATTGCTGATGCACACTTAACACCAAAAATTAGCCTTCTATACCTAAACAGCCCCCAATCTGTATTGATTGTGAGAGTTTCTTGGCAAGAGTCCTCAACTTCAACTTGCTGGTAAGCCCCCTCTAAATCCAAAACACTAAAAACAGCGCAACCCGCCATTGCCACGAAAATATCTTCACTTTTAGGTAAAGGATAATGATTTGTTCGTACATAAGGGTTAATGGTACCCTTACAGTCAACACATAGTCGAACTTCACCGCTTGGTTTTTCTACCGCAACGATTGGAGAAGCCCAATTGCTGTATTTGACCGGGTATATAATATTTTCTGCCACCAACCTATCTAACTCTTTCTTCACCTTATCCTTGACTCCAAATGGAAGGGAATACGGCTTACAAAAAACTGGAACTGTGTTTTCATCAAGCAATATATTTGCTTTAAACCTCTGGATGGCTACTGTTTTTTCACCCTTAAAAACATTTGGATATTTAGTAAAAAGATCTGTAACGCATTGTTGCGTGGCCTCCACCTTATCAATCAACTTGTTCCCTGATACAATTTTATCCCTCCACAATGGAACTATCTTGTCCAACCATGACCTTCCTAGCAATGGAATAAACACCTTAGGGCCACCGATAACAACCAATTCCAACTCAAACTCATCACCTTCCACCGTTAATTTGACCTTCACCATCGCACAACCTACTATATCGACTTTTCCCCCTGAAATGACGTTAAGATTTCTATTATATTCTTTTATTTCTGTATTTGGGTACAGTGATTTCCATGTGCTTATGTGCATAACAGACGTGCATGCACCAGAATCAATTTCCATCTTCAATTGCTTGCCATTACATATTACATGTATGAATAATGCACTACTGTTATCATATATCACGTTATTTAAATAACCTAAACCTGAATTTCCTTCAACATCATCATCATTAACAGAACTGATTTTGTTCCTTTGCGCATTATATGAATTGTTTCTATTTCTACTCTTTGAACGATTTCTAAAATAACTGTTGTTACGGTTTTTCATATAACAATATTTCTGTGTGTGTCCCCACTTTTTACAAAAATGACATTGTAACTTATCAAAATTTCTCATTCTTGACCTTGAATTAGCACGAACCGCATGCTCACCAAGGTGTCTTACTGTTTTACTCCTGGAATCTCTGTCACCATCACTACGTTTTGTCCTCACCGAATTTACCGCCACTGCCGAACCACCACTCATATTCGCCATCTCTGTCTCTATTAGCTCCATATTCAAAGCTATTTCACATGCTTTTTCCCATGTTAATTCATCAGCGTCGATTAATTTGGACTGTATTCGTTTGTTCTTGAGTCCCATGAGTAGACGATCTTTCAAAGCTTCGTTTAAAAACTCAAGGTATTTACAACCTTCTGCCAGCTGCTTAATAGCAACAATAAAATCTGAGACACTTTCATCTAGTTCTTGATTTCTATTTAGAAATTTATAACGCTCAGCGGTAATATTTTTCTTGGGCTCAAAATGTGCTACCAATTTTTTTACAAGCTCGTCATATTTTAGATCATCTGGCTTTTTTGGAGCCACCAATGTTTTCGATATATTATATAAATCACCTCCTCCGACACCGATTAAAAACGAGACCTTATCATCGTCTGTCGTTATTTTATTGAGCTTAAGCAAATGATTAAGTCGTTCAATATAACTATTAAAATTATCACCAGTGTTAAAATATTCAATTCGTCCAATGAATCCCGACATTTTAATTTCAGGGCTTTTTATAATTTCATCCACGATATTTTTTTGTTCGACCTCTTTTGTTTCGTCAATTTCGTCGGAGCTCATTTAACCGGTACTTTTATAACTACGTACTTATAACGTCTTAAACTTCCCGTTATCCTCGTCGCCAGTTTTATGTTTCAACGGAGGAGAAATGAAAACGACCACATTTGACTTAAGACTAAATTTATTTTATTCACAATAACTTAAACTAACTTACAGCTAATGGTTTAGAGAAAATAAAGAGAAGAGAGCCATGATGATAATATTACAGTGTAATATAAAAGTATTCATACAATCATATCAGTTACTATCAAAATAACACTACTCAAGCAAAAAAAAGAATTAAATTAAAATAGTAGTTGTGGTTATTTTCAATTTTCTCAAAAACTAAAAGACGTAAAATCATCTAGTTTTCAGTTTTTGATCAAAAACAAATAAGAGCACTAAATTCTGAAATGGTAGATAATCTTGAAGTATTAAAAAATTATTCCTTAAACCTTTTTTTTAACTTTTTTTTACTCAAATTTTAAAATTAAATTTTTCAAAAACTCGTGCCAATCGAAATTATGAACAATAATTTTTAACAATTTTCTGGTTAGCTGTCAAATTTTCTTTCAAATTTCAATTTTAGGAACATGTCCCGAAATTCAGGCCATTAGCGGTAGTTGCCACGGAATGAAGTTATTTTAAATTTTGGTAACTCAATTTCGATCGATCGATTTTACAGCGGAGATCGTGAACGGATTGTTCAAGATAGTCTCTAACAAGACGGATTATTGCTCACCGCGCTTCTAAATTATCTATATCGTCATCGGATTCTTCTATGACAAACGCATGCGTCCCCGATACCGAACCCAAAATGTCCACGCGCCTGCCTTAGAGTATGCATGATTATTATTTTAATTAATACTTAATAAAACGTGAGAGCAAACAAATTATAAAGTTCGTTACACAAACTATGCACTTTTTACCGCAAATGTCTTTCAGAAACCACTAGCAAACTATCCCTAACAGAAATCTAAACCCTTATATCTACAAACAGTAACACCAGCAAAACAGCAAATCCAGCCAACAACAGCAAAATATTTTAAACATTTTTAAAAGACAATACTATTATACCAAAATACCCAAAAGTCCAAGCAGCCATCATATGTATGTATATAAATTCTAAAATACAATTTTAATTTATTTAATTATTAAATTTACATCTCTCTGCACTTCTGCAGTTGCAAAAAGAAAGTATTAACTAGAAATATTTTTTCATGGAAATTAATTGATCAAGACAAATGTGATGAAAAATAGAAAGAATATTCCATTGCACCATAGAATTGCACCAGGGCCGAATTAAGAGGTCCAGAGGCCTCGGGCAATAAAGGATCGGAGGCCCCCTCACCACAAATTATTTTCAAAATAAAGTAAACCATTTTTTTCACTCGAGTTTTTCAATAAATAATTTATTGTGAAACCTAGTAGATTCCTTTAGTATTGAACAAACATATATATACACTCAACTGAATACGCACAAACATTTTTCAATATATTTTATCCATTTTTTCCAAACAGTGATGGTTATTATGCCATCTGTTGATGGTAAACATTTTTGTAACATATAAATAACAGAATTTCAAAGTTTTATCCAAAAACAACCGTGAGTTTTTCCTTCAACCACTTCCAAAGTGTAACTTATACAAAGTAGAAGTTTTTTTTGAGTCAACTGAATAGGTACAAAAATTAAAATTGGTATTGGAATGGAATGAAACAAGTTTTTGTTTAAGTTTAGTAGTGGGTACTTCCACCTTTATTTTTAATTACTTCGTAAATTCGATCCGGCATGGAATCGTATAGCTTTTTAATGTAATTGAACAAAATTTCGCTATACGCTAATAGGTCCGTAAAGCTGGAAACACCACAATCGAATTTCGAAATTCTAATGATGGGCTGATTTAGGGCTCTTTTTGGGCTAATTTAGTGCTCTAATCCCGACTTGGTTGAAAATTCCTTCCCCCTCAAACTTGTGGTGTTCCCAGCTTGACGTCAAGCTGGATACACCACACCTTTAGGTTCATAATTTCAAAAAATTGATGATGAGGGAATTTAGGGCTGTTTTTGGGATCCTTAGTTAGTGAAACCCAGTTTGGTATCTCAAGCCCTTACCCCCTTAATCACGTCGCAAAGTTGAAATTTTCGGAGACTTTCTAAAACAAACACAATTTTAAAAATCTAATGATGGGGTAATTTAGGGCTCATTTTATGCTAGTTAAGTGCTCTTATCCCGGTTTGGTTCAAAAATCCCTTCCCTCTAAAAATTAATTTCAAAAGTTCAAACATTTTTTTATTGCATTACCCTGACGAAATTTGAACAATTTTTAAATTTAAAACTCAAAATAAAATTTCGGTAGAGAAATTCTGTACCCGACGTTTTGAAAAAAAAAAATTTAAAAAATACCATTCCATTAAAGACAAAATAATTTGTAAACGAAAATACCAGTTTCGTGTTTTTATTCCGACTTGTTTGTGTTTTACAAAGGAAAAATTACTTTGTGATGACGTCACTCCCAGCAAACTGAACTCCACAGGCTTAACCAGCGTTGCCGATTTTTTTTTTAAATCGGGCCACTTTTGAAAATAAATCGGGCCATTTTCGTCGTTTCGGGGCCAAAAACAAAAATGAAGGAGATGCACTACTGTATTTTTTAGGCACAATTTTATTTATAAAAATAATTGTTACAAAACATAAATAATAAAACTGATAAAAACAACAAAACATAAATAAGTAAAAATTACATTTACTATAAAATAAACCACAATCATTTAATAAACCAAAGTAAAGTTTAACACAGTTTAGTTCATGAAAAGTAAAAATCACTTAGATTAATTAAACCTACAAACATTTTGTGATGATTTATGAATCTGGGCAACATCCTAAGTGAAAAATAAATAAATCGAACTCGTCATCGTCAGTGAAGGATTGAAATCTTAGTGTATATGATTACATGTTCTGTATTTGGTTCAAATACTTTTTAGAGGGCCATTTTCAAATTTTTAGGGCCACCGGGTCATTTCAATTAAATAGGGCCAAAATGGCCCTATCGGGCCATTTCGGCAACGCTGGCGCTTAACTCATTTTTATTTACTCTTATTTTATTTTGGAGATTTGTATATCAACCAATTATATTTAAACAAAACTGTTCAACCAATCAGATCAGGAATTTCTTTTTTGAAATCAAAGTAACCTTCATCGGAATTCAAAATTAAACTAATCAAATTTGAATTTACGCATATTGAGATACGAAATGTGCACACATTTCAAACTTATCCCCGCTTACTGAAAAAACAGCGGGGTTTGTGTATATTAGTAAGAGGAAAGTAATTGTTTTATTTTGTCAGTACAGTAGGTTTCTGACCTCTCAGCCGAAAGTGTATGCACGCGGAAGCTCTTTTTCCTTATTGTTCATAGGTTACCGGAACTAGCCCACACGAAAATAGTAAAGGCAGCCGTCCTTGTGTGAGTGGAGTGGTAATATACTAGCCCAGTGAGAAATTTAAAAAATTCATCGCTGAATCACCAACTTTTTCCTTGGTGAATGGAAGCTACACCCCATTAAAACATGGTGAAAACATCAATGCCATTAACATAGGGATTGGATCGGCGTTCACCAAGTTGTGAATTCCTTGGTGAATATTCATCACATATTCATCACATATCCATCACCAAGTATATCAGAAACTCCACTTTCCACTAACCTAGTGATTTCACCGGTGTGAATTCACGGTATTTTTCATCAATTACAATTCACTTTGAAATACACCAAATCGTCGTCGTCGTTCTTTGAAAACTCCCTAAGTCCATTTTCCGCAAAAATGAGATTCACTACTTGGTGAACGCCGATCCAATCCCTATGTTAATGGCATTGATGTTTTCACAATGTTTTAATGGGGTGTAGCTTCCATTCACCAAGGAAAAAGTTGGTGATTCAGCGATGAATTTTTTAAATTTCTCACTGGGCTAGTATATTACCACTCCACTCATACAAGGACGGCTGCCTTTACTATTTTCGTGTGGGCTAGTTCCGGTAACGTATGAACAATAAGGAAAAAGAGCTTCCGCGTGCATACACTTTCGGCTGAGAGGTCAGAAACCTACTGTACTCAGTGATGGTACATGAAAAAAAATAAATCCCTACGGTATCCACAAAAAATCCCTACTTTATAAACTTTATCCCTACACCTATAAAATCCAAAAAATAACACACTTAAGGAAAGAAAAATAAGATATTGGTTTATGATTTTATTTAACTTTTTTAATGATTATAGCATTTTATAATAATAAATAAAATAAATAAAGGAAAACTTCAAAAAATTAATTATATACATATGTACATAAAAGCTGATACAAAATATTTACACATGGTGATCATATAAATTGGTTGCGGACATTTTTTTAATGTGATTGTCTTTAGTTTCAAATGATACACAACTTAAGTTTTCATCTTGCAATGATGATCTTATTATACAAATTGAGTTAAGATTTTCGTGGCTCAATTTGTTTCTTTTTTTGTGCGAACATCAGTAACGATCAAGAAAATCCTCTCTGCTTCAGCATTGGCATGAGGAAGTGCAGGACATATTTAGCAACATTGGACAAAATCGAAAACATAGTTTCTTCATTAAAATTTTGTATGTTATTTATTTTATTCCAAAATTGCACAACTTCTAAACCTGCCAAGTTGCTTCTTTCTTTTTCGAAAAAGTTGAATTCGATTGTCATCCACTCTTGCAAAAGCGCATTGATATCTAAGGAAAGTTTTTGGGACAGAAGCTCAAAACGGAACTCAGATCGGTCCCCATCCAATCCTAATGCAACTCTAGGATTCAAAAACCCAAACTCTTTGAAAATATTAGAATTTTTAATGGGTAATCGTTGTTGGATCTCTTCTAAGGCTGTTATATAAAAACTTAAGCAGTCAATCCTTATTTGGTTAACAGCAACTTTTGAAATAGTTTTTAGAATCTGGCCACACTCTGGGCCTAAATATATTTCTTCTTCTTCTTACATTACAGTTGACTTTGAGTTCAGGCCTTTTAATAAAATTTTGTCCCAATTGAAAAAAAAATTGATTGATTCTTTATGTAACTCTTGTATAAGAGGTTTTTTCGATTGAAAAAGAGCATTCAAAGTGTTGAAATAACCAAGTACATATTTAAGAAAAAGTATTATGCTTTGTTACACAAGCACACTCCAATTATCTAAAATTCTTTCAATACATGTTAAGATTAAAAAAGAAAAAAAATGGTTTCTAATAAAATTGTAAAAGTCCCTACGCTTTCATAGAAAATTATGATATATCAAAAATCTGTCCTTTTTCCCCTACGGTGTTTTTTTCAAGACAAAAATCCTTACGTGTAGGGATTTTTTCCTACGTGTACCATCACTGACTGTACTGACAAAATAAAACAATTACTTTCCTTTTACTAATATACACAAACCCCGCTGTTTTTTCAGGAAGCGGGGATAAGTTTGAAATGTGTGCACATTTCGTATCTCAATATGCGTAAATTCAAATTTGATTAGTTTAATTTTGAATTCCGATGAAGGTTACTTTGATTTGAAAAAAGAAATTCCTGATCTGATTGGTTGAACAGTTTTGTTTAAATATAATTGGTTGATATACAAATCTCTAAAATAAAATAAGAGTAAATATAAATGAGTTAAGCCTGTGGAGTTCAGTTTGCTGGGAGTGACGTCATCACAAAGTGATTTTTCCTTTGTAAAACACAAACAAGTCGGAATAAAAACACGAAACTGGTATTTTCGTTTGCAAATTATTTTGTCTTTAATGGAATGGTATTTTTAAATTTTTTTTTTCAAAACGTCGGGTACAGAATTTCTCCACCGAAATTTTATTTTGAGTTTTAAATTTAAAAATTGTTCAAATTTCGTCAGGGTAATGCAATAAAAAAATGTTTGAACTTTTGAAATTAATTTTTTGAGGAAAGGGATTTTTGAACCAAACCGGGATAAGAGCACTTAACTAGCATAAAATGAGCCCTAAATTACCCCATCATTAGATTTTTAAAATTGTGTTTGGTTTAGAAATTCTCCAAAAATTTCAACTTTGCGACGTGATTAAGGGGGTAAGGGCTTGAGATACCAAACTGGGTTTCACTGACTAAGGAGCCCAAAAACAGCCTTAAATTCCCTCATCATCAGTTTTTTGAAATTATGAATTTAAAGGTGTGGTGTTTCTAGCTTGACGTCAAGCTGGGAACACCACAAGTTTGAGGTGGAAGGGATTTTTGAACCAAGTCGGGATTAGAGCACTAAATTAGCCCAAAAAGAGCCCTAAATCACCCCATCATTAGATTTTTAAAATTGTGTTTGGTTGAGAAAGTCTCCAAAAGTTTAAGCTTTACGACTTAAGTTTGGGGATATGGGTTTAAAAAAAACAATTTGGAGTTCCACGAACTAAGGAGCCCAAAAATAGCACTTAATGACCCCATCATTAGTTTTTTGAAATTTTGTTTGGTTTTAAAAGTCTCCAAAAATTTCAACTTTGCGACTCAATTTAGAGGGTAAGGGGTGGAGATACTAATTTGGAGTTTCACTTACTTAGGAGCCCAAAAACAGCCCTAAATTCTCCATCATCAGTTTTTTGAAATTATAAACCTAAAGGTGTGGTGTATCCAGCTTGACGTCAAGCTGGGAACACCACAAGTTTGAGGGGGAAGGGATTTTAAATCAAGTCGGGATTAGATCAATAAATTAGCCCAAAAAGAGCCCTAAATCACCCCATCATTAGAATGTCGAAATTCGATTGTGGTGTTTCCAGCTTTACGGACCTCACGCTAATTTGATTGCAGAAATTAAGGTTTCTTTGTCTTCGAACTGATGACCACCCTCATAAACTTTGCGTACTAACCATCCCCAGACATTTTCTATGATGTTTGGATCAGGTGAGTACGGCGGCCATTGAAGCAACTGCACTTGTTGCTCCTCTATCCATGTTTTTATTATGCGCGAGTTATAGAATTGCTTCCCAATCATAACAACCAAACCATACCAAGCGTATTCCATATCGCTTAACAAAAATACCATTAAATATTAAATGCCCTACCAAGCATATTTCATTGAACATAATTTATGTGAATAGACATAAAATATTAAAAGTATTGTAAACAAAGAATCTCCCACAGATACAGAATATCCAAACATAAATATAAAATCAAACTAATGTAAACAAAAATCGTCAACGATCAAAAATCAAACTAATGTAAACAAAAATCGTCAACGATCAAAAACAATAAAATTGAATCATCATAAAATATGATGATAATGCATGTGTACTAATACACACATATTTATAGTCTGTAAGAAGAAATCAAGATTATCAAAATAGTATAAATAAGCAGGATTTTTCTTGACAATGAGTTCAGTTCCATCTTGACACTCCTACGTATAGCAGAAGATTTCCCCCCACCAGTGGTAAAGGATCCGATGCTCAAATTAATAAATAAAATACTTGTTTAAAATTTTAATCTAGCGTTTTATTTTAAAATCTTTTTTAAAAAATCCCGGAGGATTTAAAATACAAAATTCGCGCTGAGTGAATAGGCGCATTATCATGTTGGTAGGTCCAGTTTATGGGTCCAAAGATGTTAGAAAATTAAGGAAAATTTCTTTCCAAAATTACTTTATACCCAGCTGCTGTCATTTTTGATGTTACAACCTCGAGCTCAACTGTTCTAAATAACTGACTGCTCCCCATATCATGACACCACCTCCCTCCACGACTATGATGGCGCTTTCTTTTTTCTTTTCTTAAGTCGTGAAAATAGAAGTTGAACCCATTAGGGCCATCGAAATTAAACTTTTTTTCATCTGAAAAAACCACGTGATACCATTCTTTTTTCCAACTCATGTGAAGTCTTGAAAAATCTAATCGCAACATTTTCCGTCTCTCGTCAAGTGGTGCTTTTTTCTTAAGTTTCATTCGTTTAAGATGGCTTGAGTTGTTGATTACTCTTAAAACTGTTGAGCAACTTGCGTTTACGCCTACTTTTTGTTTTATTTTTGCCACAGAATCAGAAGAATTTGATGCACATCTTAAAATTCTTCGTCTCTCAGCTGCTGTTGTTGCTGTTTTCTTACCTCCCTTCATGTTTTTGCCGTATGCATCTTTATTTTTCGAGTAAGAATAAAGTACATTAAAATTTCGGCCAACTTTATCAGCTATTGCACGTCCAGTTAGGCCTTGGTCTCTAAGTAAATCGATTTAACTTTTTCAATACTGTTAATTTAAACTGTCAATCACTCCAAAAAACTTGTAAACAACGAAGAAAATGGCGTTGTACCTATTCAGTTGACTAAAAAAAAACTACTACTTTGCATATAAAACAGTTTGAAAGTGGTTGAAGAAAAATTCACGGTTGTTTTTGGATAATTCTTTCGGAATTATCTGCTTAACATCTTAAGGGAATAGTTAGCATCAACAGGTGGCATAATAACCATCACTGTTTGGAAAAAATGGATAAAGTATATTAAAAAATGTTTGTGCGTATTCAGTTGACGAGGAGTGTATACATATAAATATAAACGGAAAAAAGAATTATCTGAAATTAAATTTTAGGGTTAACGAACGGAACCTTTCGAGCTTTTTTCGACGAAAAATCGTTGTTGTTTTCGTTGAAATCCAGTTCTAGGAGTAAATCGCTTTCAATGCTCAGGAGAGAAAGCTTCGATAGACGGTTTTGTCTCATCGTGGTTCGAAGCCTATTTTTATAATTTTCATTTTTGAAAGAGAGCGCTCTGCAGTGCAATTTGTTACCATCAAAACCAAATACATTCTCAATGCAATTTCGAGGTTTGGGAATGTAGCTCTGAAATTTTGATTTTCGAGCTTGTCACGATGAGGTGGATTTTGTATGACAATCGAAATCGATATTCTTCAATAATTATACAAATAAATTACTATTGACCGACTATGATTTTTTTCAATTTCTTGCATGCAGTAAAGTTCGTGAATAATTGATGGCATTTAATTGTGTCACAATAATAATTATTTGCTTATCAAACTGCATACCTGACTGCATAAAGAAATATGAAACAAATTACCAATTAGAAAATAATAATTGAATTTTCCAAGAATTGAAGAACTCCGATTCTTCATATACAGCAATTAATTTATATGTACATACATATATGTATATGTATATAAGAGAAAAAATTGTCGAGACACGGAATCGAATACCCAACCTCCGAGGTTGCGGGCAAGTACCACCCGACTCAGCCATTAAGCGATTGGGGTACTCCCTCAAGATGGGTAATGAATTGGAAGTGCTTCTTATCAGGGCCATTTGATTTCAGTGATTGCCTGATTGGTGTGAACAAATATAGATCAATGATTTCTGTTATTTAAGATTATTATTATTATTATTATTATTATTATTGTTATTATTATTATTATTATTATTATTATTATTATTATTATTATTATTATTATTATTATTATTATTATTATTATTATTATTATTATTATTATTATTATTATTATTATTATTATTATTATTATTATTATTATTATTATTATTATTATTATTATTATTATTATTATTATTATTATTATTATTATTATTATTATTATTATTATTATTATTATTATTATTATTATTATTATTATTATTATTATTATTATTATTATTATTATTATTATTATTATTATTATTATTATTATTATTATTATTATTATTATTATTATTATTATTATTATTATTATTATTATTATTATTATTATTATTATTATTATTATTATTATTATTATTATTATTATTATTATTATTATTATTATTATTATTATTATTATTATTATTATTATTATTATTATTATTATTATTATTATTATTATTATTATTATTATTATTATTATTATTATTATTATTATTATTATTATTATTATTATTATTATTATTATTATTATTATTATTATTATTATTATTATTATTATTATTATTATTATTATTATTATTATTATTATTATTATTATTATTATTATTATTATTATTATTATTATTATTATTATTATTATTATTATTATTATTATTATTATTATTATTATTATTATTATTATTATTATTATTATTATTATTATTATTATTATTATTATTATTATTATTATTATTATTATTATTATTATTATTATTATTATTATTATTATTATTATTATTATTATTATTATTATTATTATTATTATTATTATTATTATTATTATTATTATTATTATTATTATTATTATTATTATTATTATTATTATTATTATTATTATTATTATTATTATTATTATTATTATTATTATTATTATTATTATTATTATTATTATTATTATTATTATTATTATTATTATTATTATTATTATTATTATTATTAGTATTATTATTATTATTATTATTATTATTATTATTATTATTATTATTATTATTATTATTATTATTATTATTATTATTATTATTATTATTATTATTATTATTATTATTATTATTATTATTATTATTATTATTATTATTATTAATTATTATTATTATT
>OV049927.1:57588574-57693287 GCA_920104205.1 Eupeodes latifasciatus
TTTCTTTTTATAAATCGAAATAAAGCCAAATTGGTTTTATTTCGTTTTGAACAACGAAATAAGGCCAAATTTGAAATTTGGTGTTATTTCATTTGTCACTATTTCACGTCACCCATTAACATGACCATGCTTCCACATTAGTTTGATATCAGAGGGCATTTTTATTAGCATTTCTCGGAATTTAGCAACAAAAAAGTCTCAAATGGATATCTTATTAGAACTTATAGCCCATTTGACTCTAGTACATGAGAACTTACCAAGGAATTCGTAGATAGTTTGAGGTTTAGCTGCAAGTATTGACGCAATCAAAATTCATGGTTAAATTATAGACCAAACTGAAGATGTTTGACAGTGAAACAAAACACGAAACGTGCGTCAGTTGTTTAAACCAGTGTTGCCAAAAAGATAATAGCTTAAAAATCACCCTTTACTTTAAAAGGGACTCTTTTGTTTTCAAAAGGATTTTTTTCTTGATTAGCTATTCGTTAATAATTTTGATTGCGCCAATACTTGCAGCTAAACCTCAAACTATCTACGAATTCCTTGGTAAGTTCTCATATACTAGAGTCAAATGGGCTATATGTTCTAATAAGATATCCATTTGAATCTTTTACAAGAAAAGACCTTAAAAGATTAAAACTGAAAAAAGTAAAATGTTCTGGACTATATGAATCGAAGAGACAGACTCACAGAAGCAATTAATGTAATCATAATGATATCTCCACACAAGAAACACTTCCATTCTGTCCAAATTACTACCATGTCATCATAATACCTCATACATATATATGTATGTTTATTAAGCTTATACCTTTCCAATTTAGGCACTGACACTCTTGTAAGGTTAATTTTTCAACGTAGTTTTATATTATATTATATTTATTTATTTATAGGTATGTTTTTATATGAAAATTAAAATTTCAATGCAGTACACCCTATTTAGCCGTTAAAAACAAAAATCGACCTAGTTTTGAATACCTACCTTTTAATTTTTGATTGTGTTTGTACTTGATGCGTACAAATAACAAATAATACGCAATAATAACAACAACAAAATAATTGAATATATTTAAAATCTTCATTGCATCATATGCCAAATATGGCAACATTTCATTTTTCACAAAAATTGAAAATTTAGAATCAAACGAGAATTATTAAATTTAAAATACGTACAACGAGTATACATAGCTACAAACATATGTATTTGTATATGCCAAATATGCCAACATTTCATTTTTCACAAAAATTGAAAATTTAAAATCAAGCGAGAATTTTTAAATTCAAAATACCTACAACGTTAAAGTATACATATGTAGGTACAAACATATGTATGTATATACATATCTCCTCTGCCACGTGGAAGCAAAAAAAATGTAAACAAAAATTATTCCTTCTTGGTTTGACATTTGTAATTTGGCTATCTCCCTCGAACATATTAATGCTTATGAAACTTAAACAAATTTACTTTTTTCATTCTTTCTTTAGTACTTTTCTCCTCATTATTAATTCCCTACCAAATATTTTGATACATGCAGCGCCCTCAAGGCGTTGTGGAGATGAAATAAAAAAATTCGTCTCATAATAGTACTATAGTAAATATAATATATACAATATAATATGTACAATGCCTCTAGGTTGAAGCCATACGTCAAAACACTCTATATGAATATGTACACTGTACAGGCTTTGTACGTATCACCCACCAAACCCCATTTGTTTACATTGTTGTATTTGTAATGTTGATGAAAAGATGTGAATTTCACTAATAATAATATAAGAGATATTAAATTGAGTTTTTTCAATTCAGAATTTAATTATTAAATTTATTATTACCGAAAGAAAATGTTAGACAACTTGCTTACTAAAGAAAACAAAGAATTAATATTAATTAATGAGAAAGTTTAAATATCATGAAAAAATATGTGAAAAATAAAGGAATAAACAAAATTTAAGAACTATAGTCCAGTATCTTAGTCATTTGCATAGAGGGAACCCTTGCGTAAAATCCGGTAGTTCTTATTTCTTTGTTAATTATTTATGATGTTTGCCTAATAGATCATGCAAGTTTCTGGGCGCCAAGCGCAGAGGTGTTGTTTTTTTTACCCTGAAGTAGAATTTTTGTCTGAAAATTGCACCTCCCGGATGATACGGGAATATAGATCCATTTTTTCTTCTTTTGGCTCAATCTCCCAATGCTCACTCCAGGCCCGAGGGTCTTGGTATAACTTATAAAAATTGATCTATATTTTTTATTTAAGTAAATATTAATTCGTTAATTTTTTGAAAAAAAAAAAAAAAAAAAAAAGGAATTTTAGCTAATTTTAAAAACAACTGTATGTATTCTGAAAACCATCGGATCTATAGACATTTACAGACATGTAAGTCCAAATTGTAGTTTATTCATTTTCATTAAGATCGTAGAATATAATTAGTGCATTTAAAAAAATCTTAACAACAGTTCAATCTGGTCTCAAACATGTGGTTTTTCAATTCCCACACCATGCATTGATGCTTACCCTGTCACTCATCTCATACGACAATTAATCAATTTCGTACTACGTAATTTAAAATTAATTTCTTATAATAAATTATATTGATTTCTCATGTTATTTGAATAAACTTAAGTGTATCATTAAAAAATAAAAATTATTAGGAACAAAAACAATCTGTGGCCATATTGATAAAGAAATAAACGCAATATATAATTATTTCACAGAATGCTATGATTTGCCTCAATAAAAAAAGGAAGTTCTTACCAAAAATGTATATTCTCACAATGTAGAATGCCTCCTAAAAAAGAAAGAAAAGTCAGCTATAAATTCGTAACAGAAAAATGTAAAAAACAAGGATATAGTTTCAGTATCCAAATAATATAATATTCTTCAAATTTTCAATATTATCAAGGTAGTTAACGACATGCACTTAACTTAATTTCAATTTAATAGAATAAGCAGTTACTCAGATACAGCATTCAAAACACAGTTCCCGTCATAGTAGAAACTTTAAATTTCGCAAAAAGTTAGATCTTTTGGAGGAAAGGAAACAAGCCAAAAAATTAAATTATAAAACAAAGACCTATTTTCACTTTATTTAATGTATTGTATTTGTTTTCGCCCCAAATAGGAAAACATCTTTTACAAAAATTATAAAAGTGACGTAAGAAGAAAAATGGAAAACGTTTTGTTATACAAAGTCCTGTATTTCGTTTAAACTAAAGAAACTATATTAAGCAGCTTGAATATTAGAACATATGACACATGAACAATTGACTTAATTAAACCCAAAACAAATTTCAAATAGATTAGTTTCACTTAATATTTGCAATTTATTTTGTCGAACTAGTCTGAGTCGGTTCATTAATTAAAGACTTACGTGGTGAAAGTCTTTAAAAATTGTTTAAAGTAAGTATAATAACGATCTTTTTGCCTAAGATTTTTTCAAGAAATTGCTGACTATAAGTACGGTAATGGTGTGCGTGCAAATTTGGCGGTTAAGAATAAAGATTTGAATAGCTTAATCTTTATATTTAAAGAACAATAAAGTACTCTACTGATTTGGAAAGCCAGGAGTACGTTTTATAATCCAAAATTTAAATTAAAATATTTATGTCAACAGTTTTTGAAAAGTTTGCATGAAAACTCAATATTAAAAAAAAATTATGAGTAGAACCAAGTTTTTCGAAATTGTGAAATGAACTTCGAATTGATTTTAATTATATTGTAGTATTTGGCTTGGTCCGACAATTAAAACTTATTCACACTTGTAAATAAAACACAAATTTACTTTATTTGAATCGCTCCAAACTTATTTATTCAACACTTTCAATTATTACTTTTCAAACACAGTCTTTACTTTATCGGAGTTCACAATCAATAATCAACCGCTTCGCTTCCGAGCGCCTATCGGTTCGAGAAACTATTAGGTTCTTGTAGGTGCTGAATGTTCTCGATGCTTAACGAAGCGAGTTCTCCTCTTAATCATTAGATGTTGCCCCTAATTATAAATGTTCTACACAAGTGTTTACTACTACAAATAAACGGTTGCTGAGTACTTATTCTACTATAATACGATATTAAAAGTAAAAGAGATAAAGAGTGTATACAAATTACATTGCCCCCTCCTTAGGATTGATCGTCCCGAACAAATCCATCATTCTCATCACCTATGTAGCGATGTAGCCGGTCGCGATGTACAACTTTAGGTTTTCCTCTGACTCCCTTTCGTATCCGATGCACGATGTCGTTGATTTTTGTAATGACTGTATATGGACCTTCCCAGTCCCGTTGAAGTTTCGGTGGCAACCCCTTTTGTCGATGGGGATTGTAAGGCCACACTCGATCTCCTGCCTGGAACTCTGTTGTTGTCGCTCGTATATCGTAGCGTGTCTTCATTCGGTCACTGAACATCTTTATTTTTAACCTGGTTTTGTCGTAGATCTGAAGGAGTATTTTTCTGAGGTCATCCATGTAGTCATCCTCGACTTGTGGCTCCGAACGTGGGACATCCAAATTTTATTTCGCTCGGCAGTCTGATGTTCCTTCCCATCAAAATCTCAGACGGTGTATGGCCAGTTGAGCTATGTCTTCCACTTCGATACGCCATAAAAAACAGTAGAATGTGTCGATCCCAATCTCGCTGGTTGTCGTCCACAACTTTGGAAAGATGTTCCTTCAGGGTTCTGTTGAATCGTTTGACCATGCCATCAGATTGTGGGTGGAGTGGTGATGTTCTTGTCTTCTTGATGTCAAGAAGCCCACAAACTTCCTGAAATATGTTTGATTCAAAATTCCTTCCCTTGTCGGAATGCAGTTTAATGGAACGCCGAATCTGCTCACTCAGTTGAAGACAATTTGGTTTGCGACTGTTTTGGGTTCTTGATTTGGAATGGCGTATGCTTCAGGCCACTTGCTGAAGTAATCCATGACGACCAGAATATAACGTTTTCCATTATTTTTTTCCGGAAATGGATCCGCCACGTCTACTGTAATCCTTTCGAAGGGTGCTCCGACATTATACTGCTGCATTTGGCTGTGGTTCTTTTTGTTCAGGCTTTTAGTGGCAGCACAGGTATCGCATTTTCGGCACCACTTCTCGACATTTGAGTCCATGGTATAAAGAATACAAGGTATGCTTGACAGTTCTGGTCGACTGAATCGTGACGTCATTGCGAGTGAATTTTCTTATTTATGATGTCCTTTGATATTCTTTGGTTCTCAATCGGCAGATCGAAAAAAAAAACTAAACAATAATTTATTTGTTATTGAGAATTGAAACATTCATAATTTATTTCATTTATATTATTGTATGTTCTGCAAAGACCAGCATCACCTCAAATTGATAGTGTTAAAAAGGTCCTTAGTGATTCTTAAGTGCTTAGTTAATCCCTGGCCTATTGTATATATTTTGCTTGAAGAAGAGTTATTACGGTAGGTGGTTCATAATATGGTTAAACATATTGTTACAATTGATTAATGTTTAATTATCTATAGTTTTAGATGGCCAAACATTTCATGAAGAAAAAGTGCGAACGATTATTGAACAAAAATTCTCAGGATTGCAATTGCTTGAATTGAAATTATCTTGTGGTTTTTTGATAAATTTGATCTTCTCAAGGTATAATTAATAATTAAATTAAATAATGAAATTCTATTTAAACCAATTTTGTTTGTTTTGTAGAATTTACAACCAAGAATGCCCTTGAACAAGGTAACCAAGTCAACAGATATTGGAATTGTAGCCACACCGGAAACTTGTAGAATATGTGGATATAGGAAAGGAAAAGAGGAAATCGAAACTATAGAAATCCTATTTTCTTATAAATATTTAGTGGGTGAATTGAGTTTGGTTTTCAATTTCTATATATGTAAAACTTTGAAATAAGAAGATAAACTAGGTATTTCTCTTTTAAGTAATAGTTTTTATTTTTTTTTTGTACCTACGTTTGTTTCTTTTTTTCGTTATTAGTATTATTTAAAGACTTTATTCTAAAATAAAGTCTACATCTAAAGAACAAAAGTTTAATTTTTTCAGGTAAATTTACGTCATCACAGTTTGTTAAGTGAAACTTTAAGTAATCACTTATCACATGTATCTTATTGCTATTGATTTTAATAAATATGTTTTCAAGAGCAACAATTTTGCGGAGCTTGCAGTTATCTTCTTCCAATTGTTTTTTTTTTTTCTTTTTGGCAAAGCTGGAACTGTTTCTCCAACTCGATTATTTGAAGCTCTCTGCTACACTCCATATCAACTCTGTATATACAAAAATTTTGATTTAACACAATGCTTTTTAATATTTTAATATAAAAATGAACCTACTCTGTTTGAGTTGAAATTGAATTTTCCATCTCGACAACATGCTGCATTTGTTCTTGCATATTGGGTGAAACATTTTCTTTTTCTTCATAATGTTGGAGGCAACTTGCCACAGTTCTTCGGTTGTTCCTTTTGTCCGCCCTAAGAGTCCTTGATAAAGCAAGCGCATTGTCACCGCAACTTTCAGGTATGTTTCTGGTTTTTTACGGCTTTCGGATCAAGTTTTGATTTAGGCAATGGCACATTCATAAGCTTATCTTTAAGACAATAATCGTCTTCTTTAAAATGCAACGAGCATATTCGTGCAAAGCTGGTATTAATATTTTTTTTTCCACAAGCTTTAACCCAAGCCAAACTCAGATTTGGATCTTTTGGGAAGCAAATAAATCTCAGGTTTTCACATTTTTTGTTGTTTGAATAACTTTTGCAATTTTTCACACAACAGTAATTTGGCATATTTACATTTATGTAAATAGTTTGTTTATTTAAAAAGAAGTTACAATTATTTATATTTTTCAAGGGAACACTGTCTATTTACTTTTGCAAATGAAATCAACCAAAACATTAAGAAATAAAAACCGCACAAAACTGGATGTCACTCGCAATGACGTCACACGAATACAAGATGGCGACCTATCATCTCATATACAGCATACCTTGTATTCTTTATACCATGGTTTGAGTCTGTCGATGGATACAGAATAATTTTTTTTGTCTTTAAGAACAATGAAGTATTTTCTTAATCTTTTAATTATTTTATATGGCCCTTCATACGGAGATTCTAAACTTCGTTTTACTCTATCTCTTATAATCAGGACGTGGTCGCAAGTTTCAAGACTCTTTGGAATGTAGACAGATTGTGTTGGCAATTTTCTTGTTTCTAGTGATGTGTTTGGTATATTTTCAAAGTATTGTTTTAATTGTTCTACCAATTTCGATTCATTTGTGCTTTCAGTTGAATTTCTTGAAAAATCTAGTGGCAGTTTAATGTTTTCTCCGTAAAGGAGTTCCGATGGTGTGTGTTTTGTATCATCTTTAATTGTGGTACGAATCCCAAGCAGAATTAATGGACGTTGCTGTGTCCAGTTAATTCTATCTCCAGATGCCCGAATGGAGGTTTTAAGTTGGCGATGAAATCTCTCCACCATGCCACTCGCTTGTGGATGATAGGCCGTCGTCCGTATTCGTGTTGTGCCTAAGAATCTGATCAACTCTTTGAAAAGCTTTGATTCGAATTGCGAACCTTGATCAGTGGTGATGCTGTCTGGAACACCGAACCTAGAGACATGCTCATGAACGTACGTTCTGGCAATTGTTTCGGCATTAATGTCTCGAATGGGATAGGCTTCAGGCCATCTAGAGAATCTGTCTACGATCGTTAGTATGTATTTATAGTCGTTTGAGGGTGGAAGCGGACCTACTATGTCCATATGTATGTGTTGAAATCGGCCAGGAGGGATTGCAATTCGTTCAAATGGTGACTTTGTGTGTTTATGAACCTTTTCTGTTTGACATGCATTGCATTTTCTTGTCCATGAGTTTATGTCATGGTTCATTCTTGGCCAAAAGAACATTTTGCAATCTTTTTGCGCGTAGCGCGAACTCCTGGATGGGAAATCGAGTGAATTTTATGAGAAATTGTTTGACGGAGATTCCTGGGTACATATGGACGATAGTTTTCGGTGGAGGTTTCACACCATAGAGAAGAGTTGCATGCAGGGATTTTTATGAATTCTAATTTGATGTTTGAATTCTTTGGGATGTTGTTTCGAAGAGTTGTTAGTTCTTCGTCGTTTATTTGTGCATTGGCTATAGTTTCTATGCCAATCGGTGTTTGGTCAATCGAATCTGTATTTGGTCGCGATAGGGAGTCTGCAACGACATTCAAAGAACCTTTGACATATCTTATTTCACTTTTAAACTGGGATATGAGATCGAGATGTCGTTCTTGTCTAGGGCTTCGTTTAGCTTTTGTCGTGAGAGCTGTTGTTAAGGGTTTGTGATCTGTGTAGATACAAAAGTCTTGCCCTCAACGAAGTTTTGAAAGTGTTGAATAGCCAAATAAATTGCAAGCAATTCCCTATCGAATGCTGAATATTTAGTTTGGGAAGGTGAAAGTTTCTTACTAAAGAATGCGATTGGTTCCCAAGTGTTGTCTTTTAATTGCTGTAGTACCGCTCCTACATCCGTGTTGGATGCATCGGTTGTAATGCTAAGACTAGCGTTTTCTCGAGGATGGTTAAGTAGAGTTGCTTGTGCAAGTTCCTCTTTAGCAGTGTGGAATGCTTCTTTGCACTCTAGTGGCCAGCTGAAATCTTTTGGCTTTGAATTTATTTTTGTGAGTGAAGCGAGGTGTGCATAAATGGGTGAAAGTATGCGTGCTAACTTAGGTATAAATCGGTGATAGTAGTTCACCATACCTACAAATCGTTGTGCACTCTTTATGGACTTTGGTTCAGCAAAGTCCGAAATTGCTTTTACTCTATCCTTAGCAGGTTGAATACCCTTTTCTGATACGTCGAATCCCAAAAATTGTATTTTCGAAACACCGAAGACACATTTTGATGCCTTGATTCGAAGCCCATACTTCGAAAGGCGTTGAAATAGAGTTCTTAAGTGATCTTCGTGTTCTTCAGCTGACTTACTAGCTATCAGAATATCATCTACGTAGGTGAAAAGAAACGGGAGACCTTTTAACACTTGGGACATGAACCGTTGAAAGGTTTGCGCTGCATTTCTGAGCCCAAAAGGCATACGTAGGAATTCAAAAAGTCCGAATGGTGTGATTACAGCTGTTTTGTGTATGTCCTCTTTTGCCATGGGTATGTTGTGATAGGCTCTTACCAAGTCAATTTTGGAAAATACTTTGCAATCGAAGAGTGTTGCATTCATGTCGTGAATATGTGGAAGTGGGTTCCTATCTGGGACGTTTAATCTGGGCGTTTAATCGCCTATAATCACCACATGGTCTCCAGTCGTTCGCCTCGTGTTTTGAAGCCATGTGTAGTGGAGGTGCACCGGGTGAGGATGAAGGTCTGCAAATGCCTATTTGGACCATGTAGTCAAATTCTTCTTTTGCAATTTTTAATTTGACGTTGTTGAGGCGACGAGGGCGAGAATAAGGAAGGGGTCCATTTGTAATAATGTGGTGAACGACGGTGTGTTTTACAGGAAGGTTGAAATTGGGAGGTTCCATAAGGGAAGAAAACTCTTGAAGGATTGAGTTGTATTTTTGTTCAATTTCAAAAAAACGTGGACTTATTATATTTTCTCTACAAGGTGTGCCACTAACACTTGTGTTTGTCAGTGGGTCAATAAGTCTGCAGTTTCTTATGTCGATTACCAAACCAGTTATTTTTAAGAAGTCGGCACCTATGATGGGTTTTGTGACTGAAGCTATGGTTGAAAACTCTTCGAAAGCCTAGCGTTAGTTTTAAAAATTTTGTGCCAAAAACGTTTATAGCCGAGCCGTTTGCTGCAGAAATGTTTTGATCTGGTTTATTGTTTTTATATTGTTTTAGTAATGAGGCTGGAATGACAACAAACCATCCTGGGTCGGGTATTAACTTAACTTTTCCTCAAGGTCTTGTTACTAAAGAGAAATTGACTTGGGCTCTGAATAGTTTCAAACCTTACAAATCTCCAGGGCCAGATCACATCATACCAGCTGAGTTACAATTTACGGCTGACATAACTCTGCCCATCATTGAGATGATTTTTAAAAGTTGTCTAGATATGGTCCATATACCTCAGCGATGGAGAGAAGTAAAGGTAGTTTTCATTCCCAAGGCGGGCAAATGTTCGCATGTCAACCCTAAAGATCTAAGACCTATTAGCCTATCATCATTCATTCTCAAGACTCTGGAACGTTTGATTGATATCCACGTACGTAACAGCATTGATAAGAGACTATCGATGTCTCAGCATGCTTACTGCAAAGGGAAATCGGTAGAAACAGCCTTGCACACCTTAGTAAGAACTATCGAATATTCCCTAGAACAAAAACAATATACTATGGTGGCCTTTCTAGATATTGAAGGCGCTTTCAACAACGTTGACACATCCGCTATCACTTCTGCTATGACAACCCTAAACGTCTATCATCATCAACTCTAAGATGGGGGATTTTTGTGCGAAAAGGTCTGTCAGTAGAGGCACTCCGCAAGGTGGTGTTCTGTCCCCTCTCCTGTGGAACATAGTGGTTAACGAGCTACTAATATCCCTTGAGAGAGAAGGCTACAGAGTGATTGCGTATACCGATGATGTTGCTATCGCCGTCATAGGAGAACATCCAAATACACTGAGAGACCTCCTCCAAAACGCACTCAATATGCTCACTAGATGGGCAGATCACTGTGGACTTAGTATTAATCCTCAAAAAAACAGACCTCGTCCTTTTTACGCGGAAATACAAGATCGCAGAAATTGTACCTCCCTCAATAAAAGGTGTACCACTAATTTTCACCAATGAGGCCAAATATCTTGGTCTGATATTGGACAAAAAATTAAGTTGGAAACCTAATATTCAGGAAAGAGTTAAAAAAGCTACAGCAGCTCTTTTCCTTTGCAAGAAAGCCATAAGAAACAAATGGGGTTTTCAACCTCGCATAACTTATTGGCTATACACATCGGTCTTCCGACCAATACTTATGTACGGGGTTGCAGTGTGGTGGACTGCACTGGAGAAAGTCACATATTGCGACAAACTCAGCAGAGTCCAACGCACTGCATGTCTCTGCATTAGCGGGGCTTTGAAAACCACACCCTCAGCAGCGTTGGACACTCTCCTCCATCTGACACCCCTCGACATTTTCAGCAAACAAGTGGCAGCGAGTACAGCCATAAGACTCAACGCCTCATCTCAGTGGACCAACAACAATGTTGGGCACTCCATCATTCTGAACCTCTTTGATTCTATACCAAAGTACATAGACTACACTATCTCAAAACCCCAATTTGGTAAAAACTTCCAGGTATCCATTCCATCCAGGGATGAATGGGAAGATAAAAAACTACTGGATGACAAAAGCATCCATTTTTATACAGATGGATCCAAGACAAATGAGGGAGTTGGTAGTGGTGTGTACTCAGAAAAGCTTAATCTAAGCATCTCATTCCGCCTCCCTAATCATTGTAGCGTCTTCCAAGCGGAAATTTTAGCGATCAAAGAGGTTCTCTCCTGGCTAAGAGAAAACGTGATATCAACTTCTGATATACGCATCTTCTCTGACAGTCAGGCTGCTATCAAGTCTCTTGACAGTGTCTCAACCAACTCTCTAACGGCCCTCGATTGTCGATCATCTCTTATGGAGATGGCGCAGCAATTTAACATTCACCTATGCTGGGTGCCGGGCCACAGAGACATCGCAGGAAATTGTAGAGCCGATGAACTCGCTAAAAATGGAACCGTCATACCTATTTCACCTGAAAGGGAGAAGATAGGTATACCGATAGCTACATGTAAACTTCTGCTAAAAGAAAAAGCTTTCGAGATGGCAAACTCTAGGTGGTACAATTTACCAACATGCGCAGCCACAAAACTAATATGGCCTTCATTGGACCTAAAGCGCTCTAAAGACTTGTTATCCCAAAGCAGACTTCATATTAGCTCCCTAATAGGTGTCCTTACGGGACACTGTCTTATAGGCAGACACGCAATACGACTTGGTGTAGCCTCAAATGACTTCTGCAGGAGCTGCATGGACGAGGAAGAAAAAGAAACAATCGCTCACCTCCTCTGCACCTGCCCTGCTCTTTCACGAAGACGCAAACTTCATCTGGGAGAATACTCTTTTGATGATCCCAGTGAACTAGCTAAAAAGGATATCAGATATCTCCTTCGCTTTATAAAAAGCTCAAAATGGTTCGACTAGTGGGAAGTAATTCTCTAGATTCATGTGGTATCACAATGGGCCTTTCTTCTGGCCTAAGTGTGTGGTTTTTGTATCCACAGCCACATTAACCAAACCTAACCTGAGGCTGGAATGGCTGAAACGTCTGAACCTGAGTCAATTAAAAATGTAAGGCTAGAAATTGGATCTTGAATGAAAATGCGGCTTGCAACATTATGCATTGTACTGTCATTTGCCGCTGCCATGACAGTAGAATCTAGTTTGGGTTCACATTTTTGAAATTGCAAGGCTGTGAACACTTTATGGCACGATTTTCATATCTCTGATGGAACCAACAAGTTTGTGAATTTCTCTTAGAATTCGATCTATTCCGACTATGTTTGTCTGAGTATCGATTGAATGGGGTTCTATTTTGAGTTCGTAAAGAACGTTTATTGAAATTAAGATTTGAGAGCATAGTTTTTATTTCGCTTATCTCGGCTTGTAGGTTTTGGTTGATGCTCGTGAGTTCATTGATTGATTGTTCAGAATGTGAAGGCATTGAGAAACAGGAGTTTTGTTTTTGGTAGACTTCAAAAATGTCGTCTGCTACTTCAAGGAGTTCGTCCGTTTTTGTTTTGGAGGTCGATTTGATTGAGACTTGGACAAGAGTAGGAAGACGCCGTTTCCAGAGTTCTAGTATCAGAATCTCCGTTACAATCCGCCCGGCCAGTGTTTGCAATCTTCTGTAGAACTCTGAAGGCTTTTTGTCCCCCATCTCCTCCCCTGAAAGCAAAGCCTCTATTCGCTTGCTTTCGCTCATCGAATGTCGTTCTATGAGCGCCTTTTTGAGGTTCGTGTAGGGTGTTTGGGTTTTCTGAATTAAAATGTCATATACGCTTGCGGCCACGTCCTGAGGAAGGGATTGAACGACGTAATGAAATTTTGTTTCTTCTGAAACAATACTTCGAGTGGAATATTGTGATTCTACTTGTATGAACCAAATGGCTGGCATTTTGGTCCAAAAACCTGGCAGTTTGATAGAAACTGCATGAACTATTCCGCCTCCTGCTGGAAGTGGAGGTGATGTATTGTCCTTGTTTAAATCGTCGTTAGGCATGGTATTTAATTTTTGGGGTTATTTGAAGAAAACAAAACTTTCGATTGAAAGGATGCGGCTTACAAAATGGATAAAATATCTGTTATTTTAAGAAAGTTTAATCTGTTTTTAGAATTATTAATTTGTTTAAGAGACATGCAGGGTGGTTATCAAAAAGAAAAAAAATGTTTACTTGCGTATATACAAATGTATCTGTGTATCTGTGCAACAGACGCGCTGATGTTCTAGAAGATTTTGTTCGGCTGCGTTGCGTTGCGATGCGTTGCGTTTCCTTTCCGTTGCCGCTTATTGCGTCTGATGGGGATGATTTTGATGATGTTGTATATGGGTATAGATGTGTGAATGTTGTATCTAAGCGGGTGATTTTTAGGAAAACAGCGAGATGGTGCAGTGATAAACCAATATTGTTTTTGCAGCTGGCCTGGCAAAGCGGGTTTTTTCTTTTGTTTGCTGATGGATACGCTCAGACAGGATTCTTTGTGTGCAGACACGCGTTGTGCTATGTCGAGATTTGTGTGACACAAGGATTGGATTTAAACACTGAATCTCTGGTTTGTCGATTTTTGTCTGGTTCTTCGGGCGTGGAGTTTGTTTTCCATCAAATTATGTTTTTAGGACTCTGTGTTCCCTTTAAGTTAAATGTCGACCGATATTTTATGGGCGACGGCGCGGCGGCGGACGTCGAGCGTCGGGGTCACCAATATTGTTGTTTTGATGGTTTTATTATTGAAACAACAATTTATTTTTTAACTATGAATAACAATATATTTTATTTGACTTTATTTAAAATGTATTTTAACAATAAAATGTTTCTCGCGAACTATTGATTTTAACTTAATCAGAAAACATGCACCCTGCGTCGGTCGTTTACAAAAAGAATATAAATCCGAAAAACTAAATGGATACCAACTGTGAGATATTTCTCCCTGCCGCATCATCTCCATCTGTTGCTTTTTCAGCGAACGAATTTATTCGCTCTGTTTGATTCGTGAAACACTATAGGTTCTATATCGGAGTCTTCTTGTTGAGCCTTCCTCAACTCGTCGTTGCTCCAGCCATAAATGGGATCGGCTCTGGTTCGGTGGACAGTAACCACTTCTTTCTCTTCTTGTCGTCTGCAATGCTTACAGTTTTGCTTATATGGTCTGCTCTTTATGTCACGTTTCGTTTGATAAACGTGGATGTCGTTCCTGCGGGGCCATCGATACCAGAAACCAGCTTCTGCCACTTAAAGTTGGTTCTTATTCGTTTTCCCGGGTGGGAAACAACTTCGGAAGCAACGTTGTTGGTGTTGCTTTGACCAGTTAAATTACTTCTGTTTCCAAAGTGTTTCCATGCGGTTCCTCTTCGCGGTAATCTGCACTGCCGCTGTAGATGCCCAGTCTTATTGCAGTTCCAGCATCGTGCTAGTCCGTCTTGCTGACTCCTTTCCACAGAAGCCTTCTGATAAGAGCATTCTTGGACTACTAATTTTCTTATGCGGTGCACGTTTTAGGAAGCTTGTATTGCAGCTTCCATCGTCAGAGCGAAAGCCAATGCTTCTGGTAGTGTTCGCTTTCCGGCAGTGCGGATAGCCCTTTGGAGAGTTATATCACCCACAGGCTTCACAAAGGCTTTAACAGCAAGTTCATCTGCCTGAAGCTGCTACACAGTTTCACCTCTTTTCTGTGTCCTATTGTTAAACTGAACTCGGAAGACTTCTGCTATGTGGCTATTCCCAAACCGCTGTTCGATTGCTGCTGCAGAGTTTCACCCCTTTTCTGTGTCCTATTGTTAAGCTGAACTCGGAAGACTTCTGCTATGTGGCTATTCCCAAACCGCTGTTCGATTGCGTTTACCAGAACTGTGAAGTCACCACTCTTTTCTGCTGGGATGGTTTGTAGCAGTTCAGCAGCAGATCCTCTTAAAGCAAGAGTAAGAGCAATGTATTTTTAGTGATCGTCCCAGCCGTTTGGTAACGCTGCTGCATCAAACTGTTTCTTGTAGATTGACCACGGAATCTGACTATCAAAGCTTGGAGGATTCACTTCTCTCTTCCTTGAGCACTCACCAGAAGGTTCTCGAGCTTTCATCTTTCGCACTTTTTCTAGTTCATTTGTGAGGGTTTCGATTTGTTTGTTCATTTTCTCCAAACGGTTATTTTGTTTTTTTGATGCGCTCTTCGAGAGTATTGATTTTCTCTTTGAAATCCGCAAACCTGCCTTCCAAAAAGGTTTCTCTGTTCGTCGAACCGCTCTAGAATATTCTGCTGTACTTGCTTTTGGTCACTTCTTTGGGCTTTGAGTTTGTAGTTGTTTCAGGACATTCTTTTCATTCTCTTCAAATTCGGCCAAAAGAACTGACATCATGTTAGATAAGGCAACATTTGCATTTACCTCTTCCACTTTTGCTTGTAATTCGAAAGCAAACGTATGTGGGTCTTTACTTCGCTGCTCCAGATATTCCTGCAGCCGTTTAAAGCATTCGTTTTTTACGCCTGTCCCACTTAAGCCAAGTTTGCTTAGTTCGGCCTTTAGCTCAGGGACAGTTAAGTCTTTAAGTCTTTACTCATTTTTTTTTTTTTTTTTATTTTAAACCTCACTACTTCGCACAGAATATTCAATCACTGCTCACCGTTTTTATTCTCAATAAGTTTTAATCCCTTATTCTGACAGCAATGTAATATTCGGCTTGGTCCGACAATTAAAAATTATTCACACTTGTAAATAAAACACAAATTTACTTTATTTAAATCGCTTCAAACTTATTTTCAACGGGATCGTAACGAAATCTCGCAAAACAAAATCCCGCGTAACGAAATCCCGCCGATTAAATTTGATATTTTTTGTGTGACACACCCACAGAAAATGGTCGGAGTAACGAAATCCCGCCGATCACCGCGGGATTTTTCTACTCCTTTTTGGCAGGATTTCTAGTACGGCATAAAAAAGTACTTTGAAAAAAATATTTTCTGCAAAAGTAGTGAAAAAAAATATTTTTTCCTTCTTCTAGCTTATTATTTTGATTGAAAATTTAGTTCAATGGAGTAGTCTTTTTTTGTTAGGCTATTTGTATGACAAATTTGATTTCAAAACTTATTTCGGCTAAGTTAGCCTTCTTCAGGGTATTTGTATGGAAAAAATTGATTTTTAGCACGCTTAGAGTCGTATTTAAGCTAAAACCGATTTTTTTGGAAAAACGCTCCAAAACTTGTTTTTATCTCTTTGAATATTTTTTGTAGCTCTAAAAAGAACTTTTAAAACGCTTAAACAGCGTTTTAAGCTAGTAAATGTCTAGCATCAATTTTCAAGCGTTTAAGAACATTCCTATAATGGACGTTCTAAAACGCTTAAAAAATAAAAACGCCTATTAATGGGCAGCGAACTCAACACGCTTAAAATGCTTTTTAAGCGTAAAGGAAGATTTACATATCGAATCAACCAAAACGCCAAAAAGCACTTCTAGCGCTGTCGCCACTCTAAATAGAGCGCTGGTTAAACATCAAGTCCATATCTCTGAGTGAGGTGTTTACCTCACGGAGTTCTAAGAAGAAGAAGAACTGAAAATAATGCGAAATGAGCACTACTTTTATACTCATTTCAAAGGATGCATGGCTGTTTTTTCAATTGGCTTTGGATACGCCTCCTTCGTACGTGTTGATTCTCATAATTGAGAGTGAGATATTATTGATACGCTTAACGTGAACACCTTCCGTTTAGGACTCATTTAACGGTGGGCCTACCCACAATATCAGGACCAAGAATAGTGTTGGTCAACACCACAGGGCAGTACAAGTACTACCCCAGTACAATTTAAACGTCATGTGTAAGGCATGAACTGCACCCCTTGTTGAGGAGCGAGGTCTATCTTGCACACCTCTTGTATTCTAAGGGCCATAGGTGTTAAACAGAACCCTTAGAACACCATTTAGCTCCGCATACGGCAACCACAGCCACCACGATACTCCCACTAGGGGGCCTACCTCTTAGACAGGCTGTGCCAAGTCGACCAGTGTCAATGAGACACCAGAACCAACAAGACCCAGTGGCTCCTGTCTCCCGTGGTACCCAAATATAGCTTCAGGTCGAGCTTCGCAACCGTTAAGGTTACTTCCAGATAGACTCCTTACAGTCCAAGGCCTGGCAGCCTTCATGTTATCCTGCGCGACCACCAGTTGAAGTACCGGTAGTAACGCAGGACAACATCACGACGCAAGAAAACAACAATCAAGAACAGCGACATTAAAAGTTACAACCTAGAACAACCTATAGCAACCTAACAAGCCTCCTTCTCCTGATGGCCTCATTGGCAAATGCTGCTAGATTTGCAGTAGCCTCCACATTGAAGAGGATACCACTGAAATCCCAGCTTCCCTCGGAACCTTCTACTCCCATAGCAGAGAGATCCTTTATATCCTCGTAGAGGGAACACTCGGTAATGACGTGTAGCCAATTTTCGAAAGCCCCTCCACAGGAACACTCAGAAGTCGAGGCACGATTTATTCTATGCAAAAATGCATTAAAAGAGCCGTGCCCTGTCAACAAAAAACCTAAGAACATTCAAAAACCAATGTTCCTCCTAACAAATGTCTGCCTTACATTGAGAAGGAACTCAAAAGTATTCCTTCCCTTATCACTACTAGTCCATCTAGATTGCCTTCTAGCAAGGACACACTCCTGCAGAAAGGATTTAGTTTCCCTACTCATCAAACCTACAGCATTTGAAGCCTCTTCCCAGTCAGTTGTAGCCAAGCTCATTCCTCTTTTCAACCTGAAGGCAATACAAAGACGTACTGCCACCAGGTCAAGAGGTGGCGCCCCAGCCAATACTTGCAATGCCTCCGTAGAGACAGTGCGACATACTCGCAAGCAACCCAGGAGCATGACTCTCTGACAGGAAATAATTATCCTCCTACCATCGACCTTCTTGGCAGTGTCGCACCAGATTGGCGCACCAAATGTTGCACAAGCAACAAATAGCCCCTCATAAATAAGGCGAACTGCCCTCCTGGTTAGGCCCCAATCCTTAACGAGGACGCGCCTAACCATCTGCACCACCGCGTTCAGTTTATGTTTCACCCGGACGAAATGTTTGAGAAAGTTCAACCTCTCACCAAAGGTGATACCAAGATACGTGACTTCATTCACATATCTTAGCGAAACGTCACCAACTCTTACAGTTGGATTCCTATTGACCGATAATTTGCCTTTGAGCAACATCATGGACGTCTTATCAACTGCTATTTCAACTCCCACACTTCCGCCCCAGGCACGTACTCTGCTCATGGCCTCCGTGCCCCTGCGCTCTATGATGCCACGATATTGGCCTTCAACAAGAACAAGGAGATCATCAGCAAAAGCGCTACATCTAACGCCCTCAAATTCAGTGCTAACACTGACAAGCAGGGGATCCATCATCAGGTTCCAAATAAATGGACCTGCAATCGATCCCTGCGGACAACACCGCTCTACCCTAACCGACACTTCGTCTATCATACCAACTACTCTGGCCTCCCTATTTGAGAAATAGCTATCCCACAGAGCCAGTTCATGACAGCCGACCTCCACTAATCTCGACCTAACCGAATTCCAATTTAAATAATCGAAAGCGCCCTTAAAGTCGACAAAATTACCCAATACATATTTTTGCGACGATTCCCTGACACAACGCTGGACTTGAAACCACGCGTCAACTACACTAGAACCTGGCGTGAAGCCAAACTGGAATGGACATGGCTCAGGCACCACTTTCATCAGTCTATTCACCATCACTCTCTCCAGTACTTTTCCAAGCACTGGAAGGAGGCTAATGCCGCGATAAGATCGAGGATTGCTCCTAATCTTATCCGGAGACTTAAGAAGTGGAAGTACCCTTGCACACTTCCATTCCGAGGGAACACAACCTTCGAAGAGAATCTCCAAGTATTCCGGAACAGCTGACCATATGGCTTTCACCATTTCACCAGTCATTCCATCAAAACCTGGAGATTTCTTTGACTTGAGCATAGCAACTGCTATCTCAATTTCCACAACATCTAATCTAGGAGCAATCGACTGCCCGCCAGCCGACGGGGCATCCAATTGCTCAGCCCTAAGGAAGAAAGATCGCATAAGCGCCCCTACACTATCTTTCCACGTATCGTGGACTAAACTTCCCTCTTTAATACACCCTATCTCTTGGGATCTCCTCCCCCGACAAATGTGATAAAGTTGACCCCACGGATCATCTCTATGCTGTTCGGCAAAAGACATCCAATTCTCTTCTTTTGTGCTACGCAGCATCTTCTTATATTGAGCTAATCCCTGCCTGTAGGCAGCTTTCAGCTCATCTAAGTCAGCTGCACTAGTCCTGACCGCCCTCTGAAATAATTTGCGAAGCGACCTAACCTCACACTTCTTTCTTTCCAGCTGAGGTGTCCACCATTTCACACTTCTTGGATTCACTTTCCGAATCCTTTGAAGGAGGTAATCATTGAAACCCAAGACTACCTCATTTAGTTTACCTATTTTGGCATCAACCGTTAGGCAATCAAATTCTGCCAGAGGCATCGACGTAAGACCGCGCCTGATTTGCTCCTGATGCAATGCCCAATCGACATTGCTCAGTCACCAGCGCTTGACTCCCAACCCTCCATGGCCAACACGAAGGACAGGTGCGTATTCAATCTGAACTTCAATCAAGCTGTGATTGCTCACGCCCTCGCCCTCCCTGATGGACCAATTGAGACCTAGTCTGTCAAGCGCCGCCTCATTTGCCAGTGTCACGTCGATGTCACTAACATCACCGTTTGGACCACAGTACGTAAAGAATTCGCTCGGCTCATTGACTGCGTGCATTGAGTTTTCAGTCATCAATTCACAAAGCAATTCCCCCCTTGCGACTTTTGTGCTCTGAGACGTAGAGTCTACGAACTTACTATGCCACCTGGGAGAAATTGCGTTTGCGTCAAGACCGAAAATCGCCGCACCACCGCCAATAAGTCGAGCTAACCTGCTCATATACTCCAAGTATGGCTCAATTTCTTGACCAAACTTGCAGTATATGCTTGCCAAATAGATCCTACCAAAAACGCCCTCAACACTAACTAGTAGCCCAAACGGGCTTCTATCCACTAACATAGTACAAACGTTTGTTTATTGATTTAACATAAAAACCTATTGTGGACGAGAACCACGACCGAATCCACCACGGAATTCAACATCTCCGGCTCCAGCTCCGACGTCTCCCTTCTTGTCAGCACCGCCTGGGGCACGTCTGTATGCAGAACGATCTTCACCGGTCTTTGTGGAATCTCCACGAGGACCAGAAACAGTTGGTCATGGACGAGCAGTCTCAGACCTGGCTGGGCGTTTCAATGTTGCTGGGACAATCTCTGCGGGCAAGTGCAGGTATGTCCCAAGGTATTCAATACCTTCGTTGGTCAAATGCCAGTAGTAATGCCTCCATGCGAATTGTTCCTTCACCAATCCACGGGAATGCAGGGATTGCATTGCCTTGATGACATGTAGGTTGGGAATTGTTTCCAATTCGGGATGTTTTGGGGCATGGAAATCTTTTTTGGCCACAATGACACCCTCTTTGAAGAGGTATTCATAGATAGCAACGCGATGAGCCTTTGGCATAAACATTTTAGCGTCTTCGTGAGATCGGTCACCGGAAAGACGATGGATTTGTCATTAATAATAATGGCAGCACCACCGCCCTCACTAACATATTGTTTATCCCCTGGTAATCCACACAACTCATGTATGGTAAGGGGTTCCTGAAGCAGAGCCAAACTGCACCTACCATCCCTAAGCAGCTGTCCTAAACTCTGGTTCGACGCAAGCGAACCCTGGAAATTATGCTGAAATAACCTAATCATCTTTAGTTTCTAGCAGCAACCCTATCTACTGCTGCCCTGTAAATTGGGCAGTCAATTGATAACATAAAATGGCCAGCAGAATGGCCCCTAAATGCACAATCCCTGCAGTGAATCCTTTCACGACACCTTTTTTCAGCGTGACCTGCTTGTCCGCACCTTCGGCAAATTGAATCTTTAGCCCTACAGAACCTAACACCATGGTCCATGCTGAGGCACTTGAAGCAACTCCGGACCACAACACTTGTGCCATCCTGTCACTGCACTCGAGTGTGCCACCTGTCTGCCCTTCCCCACTGGTCCACCTACCACCAACAATTTTGACCTCCTTATCAAAGTCTTCCTTGGAGAACTGGCTCAAGTTTAACTTGTGCAAGTCATCCAAGAAATCCTCCACTAAAATCCTCTTTTCTACCCTCTTAACAACAAGTTTAGGCCCTAGCCTCTTTTTTAACTCTACCACTAACCCAGCCTCCTCAAATTTGTTGCTTTTAGCAACGTCATCCCTTTCCTTTGAAGTAGGGAAAGAGATAACTACTCCAGTTTTAGTAACTTTGACGTCTTTAACTCTAGTGCCTAACTTCGGAACTACCTCCTCCTTTACCTTTTTACAAACTTCCTTCGAATTTTGCTTTTCTTTCGAGTTCACCTTAAACTCAAACGATTTGTTTACCGGCCTCACAACTGGGGGAACCGCAATTGGTCCTGCCGGACTGGCAACCTGGGCGTAAGAAGGACGCCCAGTCGGCACAGAAGCCTCTTGGGGAGAAGCCTTAATTACATTTCGCGAAACTTCTTTTGCATCAGGAAACTGCGCAATATATCCTGGGGCCTCCTGTGGAGCTAACTCCGACCTGCAACACCTATTTCTTTTCCCTAGGACATCAATGCGCCCTCTCAACCTCGCATTGTCAACCACCAAGTCCATGATAATTGCTTCGTAGCTAGCCGAGATCTCCGACACCTTAATAATGACATAAGGATCGACCTGTCCACCACTGATTAAATCTATTACACTCTTTTTAATTAGTGCAATAGATACCCTAACTTCAGACTCTATTTTCCTATCATCCCTCCTTTCCACCTCTCCTTTGCCATCTTTGGTGGCAGAACGCGGAACGACGGAGGCATACGAGGAACCAGCATTGGAGACCACTCCGTCTTCAATACCGGCACTCACCCTGCCACCGTCATCGTCTCCACCACCAGAGACGGCTTTACTACTACCAACATTTACATCAACAACATTGTCACAACATTTATCAACAATAATTTTTTTCGACTTACCGTCTTGGTTGTTGGGCTTATGTGCCTCAACAATCTCCCTCGACGAACGCGCCTTCTTCTTGTCATCAGCAACCGATTTCTCCGCCTTCCTTTTCAAGGAGGCCTCCTCGAATTCCATTTGATTTGCTGCCACCTCCGCATTGGCAGCAGCCAAAAGAGCATTCTTCTTCTCGCGCCTTAGCGCCCTTTCCTTCTTCCTGGAGGAACTCTCCTCCCCCCGCTGCTAGCCTCCAGATGCAGAAACTCCTTCACCCTCGATTTCTTCTTAATACTCGTATCAACCTTATTATCATCGGATTCGTATTCCGATGACTAAGTGATATTTTTACCACCGTTGCCTGCGTCGTACGACATTACCAACAATAAAACTAAGTGTTCTTGGAGTTATTCCTCACACTCTTACCAAAAAACAAAAATTTTACCACCGCCGCAGGTATAACCAACGAGGGTTTTAATTTTTTTATTTTTAATACAAGACAGTGTTCCTGGAATTTAATCCCCGCACTTCACTTCACTTCACTTCACCGAATCAGGTATCTTATAATCAGGGCCGGCCCCAGCCAAACTTGTGCCCTGTGCAAGATTTGTAGAAAGCACCCCTTTTTTTTATTTTTGTACACATAAACTGATACACAAGCATAAGCCTTTCCCAGATTACCCAGGAGGTTGACTTTCAATGCGTTTTTTTTATTTTATATTAAACTAAAACGCAGCGAAGAAATGAGCAGAGGGGAAACTTTAAAACTTGGAAACATACTTTTCTGGCCTTACATTTTGCAAATTCAGAAATGAGATCATCAAAGTCTAAAGAATTTAATAATTTCTTTTTAATGGACATTATAGATAAGCCTACCGATCTCTCTTGAGTCATAGTTGTCCTAAGATAATTTTTAATAATTTTAAGTTTAGAAAAACTACGTTCTCCTGAAGCTACCGTGACCGGGATTGTATTAAAGATTTGGAGAGCAATTATTAAATTCGGAGCAAAATCTTCAAGGTTTGAACTAAAAATAAAATTTAACACATCTAAACTTGAGCTTTGTGGTGTAACAAGCTGGGATATTACGGTTAACTCTTGAAACAATTCTTCTCCATCTAAATCTTTAAAATTACTTTATGTTAAAACATTCTGCAAATTAAGGCATGAAGCACGTAGGTACATTTTTATTTTTTAAACGTTCGCTTATGTTACTAAAAAATGAAAAATTGATACTATACGTATCAAACCTTTCAAGTATTTAAAAAAAAAATTCAACTTTAAATCTTTGTTTCGGGTCTAATATAGTTTCAGGACATTCATCAGCATAAAGTATTCTTCTCAGTTCTCAGATTAACGGACGGACTTTGCATATATTTACTAGTTTAATTTATATTTTCTAAAATATCAAACCAAATTAGCAGGCAGCAAATAAATGTAAAATCAAACATTTTATTTCCTAACGATTCTGCAATGTTTTTTGCCTCTAGATTTCTTTATTCTATAAGGGCTTCATATATTTCTTCTTAATTTGTTTTTAAAGGCCTCAATGCATCTAACCTGATCTCTCATCTAGTCTCAGAAGGGGGTTTCAAAGTATGACTTGGAATTTTTTTCTTATAAATATCCCACCTCGTTGTGGAACTTGAAAAAAAGTTATACAAACATTGAGTTGTATCGAAAAATTTAACTGCATAAAATGAGCACCGAGCAGCATCATTAACCACTAAATTTAAGGAATGCGGGCAACATGGAACGAAAAATGCTCTTGGTTCCAGGGTTCGAATTCGATTCTGAACACCCGCTTCTTTTCCTTTCATATTGGAACCATTATCATAACTTTGGGTTTGACAGTTACTTATAAAAAGTTATGTAATTCAAGCTTGTCTAAAATCAACTGAGTCAGTCACATTACTGTCTTGTCACAAAATAGGCGCTTCTATTAAAAAGTGATAGCTATTTATTTAATATTAATTAACCAACAAAGCGCAAAAAC
Organism: Eupeodes latifasciatus; assembly: GCA_920104205.1. NCBI lineage: Eukaryota > Metazoa > Arthropoda > Insecta > Diptera > Syrphidae > Eupeodes > Eupeodes latifasciatus. The sequence continues at coordinate 57,612,941 of OV049927.1, forward strand.
AATTGAAACAATCTGCATTCTGCACCAGACTAGATATACATTAAAAGTAGCCGTTACAACAGTCATTAACTTAAAAAAAAAAAAAAACTGCCTGCGCAAGAACAATTCAACTCCACATAGAATTATCCTTTTCCATTCTATTAAAAATTCCATCTCCTGTAATCAGGCACCAGCGCCAGCGCAGCGTTGCCGCGAAGACAAAAATTTTAAGGGCCATTTTGAGGACCATTTTCAAAATGTGCGGGCCACTAGCCCACTACCCTAGAAAAAATTTGTTTAAGAAAATAATAACAATTTATCTTTTCTAAATAAACTTATATTTCGAGTTAAATTAATTGAATTATAAATTAATTAAATTAAATTTTCGAATAAGTCATCAAATCCGTAGAAATATTTCACCCTGTTCATACAAGAGAAAAAATCTCAACACAAAAATGTTCCATGCCACCTCATATGTGCAAGATTTATTTCATGCACACCGAGTCCCAAAACTAACATAGAGAGTATGACAAGCAAAATACTTATTCATCGCACCGTACCTCTGTATGTGAGTTCTCATCTACAAAGAAAACAACAAAAAAATGTCTCCGAAAAAAGAGAGCAGGTAGCAGCAGGTTGCTGTGCTACCTTCTACTACAAATCAAAGACACATATGGAGTGTTTTTTTTTTAGATGACAACTCACATTCAGGTACGGTGCGTGATACAAAACCTGCACGTTCTAGCCCATACGATTCAATATAAGTATTTTGCTTTGTCATACTCTCTATGTTAATTTTGGGACTCGGTGTGCATGAAATAAATCTTGCACATATGAGGTAGCATTTAAATTTTCTGTGTTGAGATTTTTTCTTTTTTTCTCTCGTACGAACAGGGTAAAATATTCGCAAATTAGGTAGGTAGAATTTTTAGTATTGCGATATATTGAGTTAAATTTTTATTGAATGCAACAATGAAAGTGATGTTAGTTAGTGCGTAAGAGATAACTTAGGACAGTTGTGATGGATGTTTTTTTGAGATTATTTTAAGAATGTTTGTAGTTAAAAAAATGGCAAATAGTAGTACATATTTGTTTGCGCAAGATCAGATTACATTTTCTTGCTCCTGGTAATGCGCCCCCAGAATTCTGCGCCCTGTGCATTTGCACATCTTGCACATTTGCTTTGTCCGGCCCTGCTTATAATATTTATATCGGAAAAAAACCGCACGCGACCTTTTCAGGTAGTCTACAAATATTATAATTACTTCCCAGAAAAAGGGACACACACAATATCTTTTACCTACGCTTAAAATTTGGGAAAAGACCTTTTTTCCCGCACAAATAAAATCACTGTAAAATTCCCAGTATTTGGGACACCGGAAAAAATTAAATTTTACTTGAAACACGGAGCAACACTACCGTTCACGTCAACAACCTAAATTCACCTGAATTGAGAGTGAGGTAGGAAATTTTGCGATAGCAATCATATAGCATTACAGTCAATTACTTTTGTTTAAGAAAGTTAAGCGACTTTACATACCCTAAGCGGAGCAACGGAGTTGCAAGAGCGGGTGTTACCCCGAAAAAGGGAATTTAAATCCTGAGATCCCGCGAAGCGGGCCACCCGCAGGTGCTTTTGTTCAAAAAAGATTTTCACTTTTTGAAAGTTTTTTTTAACAAAAGTTTTTTTTGAAATTAGTTTTTTTTTTTTATAATAAGCGCACACTCAAAGGGATAATACTACCCTTATTATGTAGACACAGTATGAGCACTAGGAAAGGGAGAGAGGGGTTGAAAGGAGGTGTCGGTGCACATTAGTTTTGAATTCCTGAATATTGCAATGACTGGGAAAGACAGAGTGTGGCAAGGCATTCCACATTCGCATAGCACGGCTAAAGAACGAATTTCTGTACTTGACAGTACGACCGAAGTTGGACTCGAGGGCATATTGATGAGCATTCCTAGAAGCGCGAGTATTACGGTTGAACTGTTTAAGGGGGTGAATGCAACTGGCTAGTTCTCTAAAGCATAAACCATTAAAATAACGGTAAAAGAGGGTGAGACAAGAAACATTTCGACGATGTTCAAGCGACGTATGTACATAAATGATCTTATGATTGTAATATCACCAATCAATCTAAATGCTCTACGTTCAATACTGTCCAAGAGGCTTAAGTAAGTTGCAGGAGCACCAGCCAGATATGGGAGTTATACTCAAGCTTTGGCTTGTAGATAACAGCCAGATCAGAGGGGAGAAAAACTTCTTGCATCGCCTTAGAAAACCCAAACATCTTGCGGCATTTTTGGCGACATCGCGTATGTGATCGGTCCACAAAAGGTGGTTGGTGATACACATACCGAGAATATTGAGATGTTCAGTCTCCTCGATGCAAGTGCCATCTATGGATAATGGCAAAGGGGGTATATCTCGCTTTAACGATACAAGACAGCATTGGGTTTCCGAAGCATTAAATTCCACGCGGTTTCTTATTCCCCATTGTACAATGCTGTTTAGGTCGGAATTTAATGAGCTTATCATATTTTCTCGTTACAGTTCCACAATCGAAGAAGAGGGATGTGAATCTGAAAACGAATATGAGAAGCTAAGAGTACTATAGTCAGCGAAACAATGTATCGCATTAGAAGTTGCAGACAGGAGATCATTAATAAAAATGAGAAAGAGTGTTGGAGACAGAACAGAGCCCTGGGGCGCACCAGCATTTATTTTGTAGTTTTCAGACTTGAATCCATCCAATACAACTTGTATTGAACGATTCTAAAGGTAATTACTAATCCAATGAAGGAGGGATTCATGAAAACCGAAAGCACGCATTTTCGATAAGAGAGCATGATGCCAAACCCTATCAAATGCTTTTGAAATATCAAGTGCAATAATCTTACTTTCTCCAAAACGATGTAAAGATTTGTTCCACTGTTCGGTGAGATGAACCATGAGATCACCAGTGGACCTATTGCTACGAAAGCCGTATTGTTGGTCATTAAGAAGCTTTCGATAGATAGATAGATAGATAAGTTTTATTACTTAAAATTGTTAAATACAATAGTTTCGGTTACATTTGATTGGAATATAAATTTGGTAATAAAAGTGTTTTGGCGGTGGCAATGCCGTCTGCCAGATTGACTATGTGTTTTCAAATTATGTTCAAAGAAGAACAAACAAATAACAAAATGTAAATGAATAATTGCAAAAATTATATAAAGATGCAAATAGGGCTTTCAGTTTAGCTAAAACAAAAATAAATTACTTAATAATTAATACATAATTTTTAGGCAAAAGAATAAACAGCTTTTAGTTTGGCAAAAACAAAATTAGAGTTGAGTAAAACTTGGATTCAAGATTACAAAAATGAAGAGCTTTAAGTCTGGCTAAAACAAAAATAAAGGGTATTTGAACTCATTCAAAATTAAGCGTTATGTAAAGACTTTTAGTTTAGTTAAAACAAAATTTCAGATATTTTAAATAATAATATAATAATATATAATATACAACAATAATATATAATAGTAATTAGAAAAAACATGATATATAATTGTACTGTTTTTAATTTGAGTATTAAGAAAATTCTGTTATAATCATTTCTCTGTAACAGATTGATTTTTCAAGATAATTGGATAGATTTTTCCAATTTTCACCATTTAAAATTGTCAAAGTTTGCTCCATAGTTAGAGTAGGTTTGCCAAAGTAGAGGACTCTAAGTTCTTTATAAACTGGGCATATTGATAAAAAATGAAAAGTATCTTCTTTTGAATTCAAATTGCAAAGGGTACAATGTGTAGTGGATGCACTCTTATAAGGTGAGCCGTTTAAATTAAGTTGCTCACTTCTTGCTTTGCAGATTAACGAAATTTCCCTTGTACTGTATTCATCACTAAAATAGTTATTTACGAGATCATGTTTCAAATCGGGGTAAATGACTCTGTTGATCGAAGATGACATTTTTTGTAAATTTTCATTCCGCTGGTAGATGTCGACAGCCTGTAATAACCCGTAGAGTTGTTCCTTTAGTATGATTAAATTAGTATATTGGAAATTTAGCTCAATTCCACACTTCGTTGCCCATTGTCTCCATTCTCCTATCCACTCCACTTTGTTATCTATGATGTACTTTGCTATTGACAATTGAATTCTATTTGGTCTATATGCCAGTACTTTCAAGATGTAGTCAAAGTGGAGTTTTAGAGTATGAATAAACAGAGCAGGAAGGCCGGTTTCGAGTACTAGAACATAGTTTGGAATATTGGATGGTAGGCAGAAAAGCCGTTTGAGAAAATAACGTTGAAGTTTTTCTACTTCTTCGTGTGACTGATAGCCCCATATTTGAGAGCCGTAGCACATAACAGAGCGCATTACAGCGTCAAATACCTTGTACTTAGCTGAGATTGGTACATTTTTGCTGTTCATAACATCTTTCCATGACGCGTTAATCATACTTTTTGATGCTATCAGTTTTTTTTCGAGATGTGAGGTAAACTTCATATTAGATTTTAAAAGTATTCCAAGGTATTTGTATTCAGTCACAATTTCAATGGCCTCACCATTAAAGAACCACTTTTCATTCAATTTAAGTTTTGATTGTGTATTTCTTACTATCATTACTTTAGATTTTTCTAGATTAACCGTTAGTTTCCAGGCTCTACAAAAATCAACTAGCTTATTTATCATAAGTTGTAAACTTTGGGGCGATTCTGCTAAAAGCACAATGTCATCTGCGTACATGAGTTCCTTAACGTTTAGACCTGCAAAAATTATTCCAGCGGGTAGATACATTGATATATCATCAAGGAATATAGCAAAGAGAACTGCACTTAAAAGACAACCTTGTTTGACGCCAGATGTAGTCTCAAACCATTCAGACATATCTATCCCATCCCAAACCGCTGAGCGAGTGTTTTTGCACATATTTTTCAGGACCAAAAGAAGTTTCGTCGACTGTCCCTTTTGAGACAGTTTGTAAAACAATGCTTGTCCGTCTATCGAATCGAAAGCAGCTTTAAAGTCCACGAAAAATATGTACAAACTTCTTTTTTGCCGAAGGAAATACTGCGAAATTGAGTTCAAGGTGAAAATGTTATCAACTGTGGAGTAGCCTTTACGGAAACCAGATTGGTATTCACTAAGCACTTCATTATTTGCTATCCAAATGTTGATGTGACTAAGAAGTACAGATGCAAATATCTTCGCAATAGAATTCATAAACGATATCCCTCTATAATTATTTGCTAGGTTAACATCACCTTTGTTAAAAATTGGATAGACCAGAGAATCTTGAAAAGCTTGTGGAACCTTTCCGGTATTGAAAATATTATTAAAAAGGTGAAGTATTTCATACAAAAAATCAACAGGCGCGTTTTTATAAAACTCATTGCTTATTCTATCTGGGCCTGGCGCTTTGTTATTCGCTGCGTAATGCAATGCAGTTTGGATTTCTATTATTGAAATTTGACAATCGAGAGTTTGGTCAAAAATTAAAGGTTCCGCAAAAGAAAAATGATTGGAGATTGGATCAGGATTGAGTAAATTTTTGAAATAATTGGCTAGAACACTTGCTTTCAAGTTTGATCCGCAAATAAGCTTAGATCCTTTCAATTCTTTGATATTATTCCAGAAACTTTTACTATCTTTGATATTTGAAAGTTTATGTGCTACTGATGTATAATATTCCTGGCGTTTTGATTTGCACAAATCCTTGTAAGCTTTATTTGCTGTAATATACTGTTTGGTGGTTGTTTCATTTAAATTTTTGTTTTGTTTTCTGGTTTCATTTAAAAGTTCGAAGGAATTATTTCTTGCATTCAAACAGTCTTTATCAAACCATTTTTGTTTGAAGTTGACATTTTTTTTGTTGTTTCTTATATTGGTGGTAGCTTTTATACATTTACAAAAAGAGTCTAGTCTTGAACTTGTATCGGAAAATAAAGAAGTATCAGTTAGTTTCTGAAGTTCATTCAAAATTTTTATTTGGTAGTTCTCTTTTTGACTTTCTTTCCAAATAATTTTGGGTGGTAAGGTGATTTCTGTGTAATTGGAGTTTGTGGTTTTGGTTAGCGTAAATTGTACAATCAAGGGCATGTGATCAGAAAAAATCTGTGAGTCAACTTTAAAAGACAAAATACGATTCCTCCATTCCACCGATGCCGCACAAAAGTCAATCACTGATTTTCCCGCTCCCCCTATAAAAGTAAACTCCCCATTTCTATCATGATTGTAGCAACCGTTAAGGATGAACAGATCATGATTTTGGCATAAATCTAAAAACAGACGTCCTTTTTTGTTAATTGTTTTATCTTTAGAGGATCGAGTTTCAAGAAACTCGGCGGGTATTGCATTCGGGTGGATATTTGCTGGAATAATTTGGTTCGTGCCAACTCTCGCGTTAACGTCTCCTATAAGCAACACATTTTGGACAAGCGAAAAGTTTAAAACATCTTCTAACGCAACAAAGTCATTTGCCCAATTATTACAATTAAGGTACGTAGGTAAGACATAAAAAGTTAAATTTGTGCATAGTATTTTAACACAAGGTATATTGTTGACATCTACAAAAACAGCGTTAATTTTTTTCTTTTTTAAAACCGTATAAAAGTCCACCACTAGCTCTTCCAAATTTAGTTGATTCTACTGCTGATACCCAACGCAATTCATATCCAGAGAAATATTTAGAGTACTGTTCAAATTTTTCGCTTGTTATAAATGTTTCAAACAGAAAAAATATATCGTTTTTTTACAAAATTGAAAAAATCTACAAATAATAATTTGTTACTAAGCCCAGCAACATTATAAGCTAATAAGTTAATATTTATAATTTCATTTTTTTCGCTACTATTTACGATACTACTTTTTTTGGTACTACTTGCTTTTTGACAGACGGCAACACTTTTTCATTGTTTTTTATGGTGGCTGCTAGATGGCAGAGTTGATGACATCCCTGGAATGACAGCTGCTGTTGACGTTGACATGAAGTTTGTTGATCGTGGATTTTGTTTTGTTGACAAGTTGACTTGAGTATCCAAAAGATTTGATTTATTTTTGTTTTTATACTCATCAAGTTGTAGTTCTCCAAACATCTCTCTCAGTAAGATCGATCTTCGAGATATTTCTTGAGCTGATAATTAATCAGCGTTTCCATGACCTTGGAAAGAAGGGACGTAAGTGCAATCGGTCGGTAATTATACGGTGAGAAGGATTCGCCTTTTTTTGGGAATAGGCTGGACAAATGCGGTTTTCCATCCGCTCGGAATGAGACCTGAGGAGTAGGACAGATAAAAAAGCTTACTCAGTGGTTTTGCCAGCGTTGAAGAACACCTCTTCAGAACATTAGCGGGGATACCATCCGGACCACCGGATTTATGTGTGTTAAGATCTTTTAAGACTCTCGCTACAGTACGAGTGGGAACAAAGATTTGCCCCATAGAATCACTAACGCGCTCAAGTACAGGCGGAGTCATAACACTCACTGGCAGCGTTAAATTGGCGGCGAACTGCCTAGCAAAGAGATTAGCTATCTCTTGAACTTATTCCGGTTTTCATCAGTTGGATTGGCTTTAAAACAACGGAAACTTAGCTTCTTTACCCTAATAACCTCTTTACAGCTCGCATCGAACCATGCGTTTTCCTTAGGTCTGATGCTTTTAACCTTATTCGGGATAAAAGTTCTCATTCCCAGGAGAATCAAACTTGTGATCATATCAGCGCTGGCGTCAACGGCACTATCGAGGAAGCATAGTGACCAGTTAAAGATCCTAAAATAATTATTTAAACGGTCCCAGTTGGCTTTCTCGTATTGCCAAACTGTTCTCTTAGGAGCTCTTTCTTTAACTGGAGAGTTTTGACACGAGAAATTTGCTGATATGTGCCTAGAGGAGATAGAACACTAATAGTGTACTTACCAGGGTCAGAGGTAAGAAACAAGTCAAGAGTGTTTTCTGCTCGACCTACAACGTCCGATATTCGAGTGGGCTCGTTGACCAGCTGAGTTAGGTGGTTTAACTCAGCGAATATCTCAGCACACACTCTTTCTGGTGTTGCCTGGCCCGAATGTTGAAGCCATGAAGAATTGTGTACATTGAAATCGCCCGTAACAACGATTTCAGTGCGAGGATAAGACGAAACAATTCTTTGGATGGAATCAGAAAAAGCATCAAATTCACGAGAAGTTGACACTCTGTCTAGATTGGAGCTTCGATAAAGGAAGCAATAGTGAATGATTTGCTTATTCACGGAAAATTTAAACCACATAAAATTGAAAAAAGAATTGTTATGTTAGACGAGGAAGTCTTGGTTCTCGAAGGAACAAAATTAGTTTCTTAGCTTTAATGTAAAGCCGCTTATTTTTCCGAGCATCGAGATGCACGATATTAAATGAGAAGAGTCGCAGTTAACTTAGATTAATTTTATTTTCAAAATATTCTTCTATTTATACTTACAACTAGTTCCATACAAAATTAATTTTCATACAAAGATATTCTTAGCCTAGTTCTTTATTTAGTTATTTTACTTATGGCCTACAATATATTACCCCACATGACGTTAGAATTAAATGTCCACTTGACAAAATATACTTTCGGTTATATTTCCACAAAGGCATTCCGAATGCTCAGTCAATGTGATGCATATATAATTGCAGTCATAAACAAAATCAATATTCAATTGCATTCCGTGCATAGCGACCGACTATGACTATGTGTAACATGATCAGTTCAATGCACGATGGTATCGCTTGGTGACGGCTGATCATTTTCAACACAATCCAATGTAGGTCGATATGCGTCGAGTTCATGAATGTTTACATTTCATATATTATTGTTATTGTTTATATTTGTTTATTGTTTTGTTTTGGTTTTAGGTGTTACTCACAACAGAATTGGTGCAGAGACCATATTGTGGCAAAAACTGATAAGCAACATCATTCCTAATGTATATGGCGAGACCATGGTGGGAAAAGAATAATGGCACCAAGTTATACCCTTGAATAAGGAATTCAGTAGGATCGGAATCCTCACCTTGGGTTTCACTTAGTGCCAATACAGCTGGCCTGTTTAAAGCAGTATGGGAGTACACAGAAAGAAAATTCGCTCTAAGCCCACGAATATTACAATAATCTACCCTGAAATTTCTAGCCATTGCAAATAAAAGAATAACAAAAACCAAAACAGACAAAGACTATAAGAAAAATATTACTGAGTTGAACCACAGAATGCTATTCGATACACGCCACTACTAGTGTTATGCCTTAGTAGTGACAAGAATCGAATCCGGCCCTGTTAATGCAAAACAGTAACATTTTTTTTGTCAACAATCTGTTATCAACGATGACGTAGCCTGTGTATCAATTGCATTAGTTATAAAACGCAATGCAATTTGATACACATGCTAAGCCATGCGACTGTAAGAGAAAAGGGGAAAGTGAAGGATGGTACTCACTGTGCTATGCTGAGCTGGCTTATCATGATTTATTATTTTTTTTTGGTTATTGGTTCTTTGTTGTTTTTGTTTTATTGTAGCGATTTTAGTGTGGCGTGGTTCATTGTTTTTTAATCACTGTTAATATTTTTTTGTTTGCTATTTTTTTGCAATTTTTTTTTTGTTTCGTTTTGTTATTGTTATTTATTTTTTTTGTATGTAAACATTTGAAATTTATGGAAAACAAATAACACGACTAGGCACAAGACTAAAACAAGACGCGCACGGGCAACGGACGATCGACGCACAACACAGAGGGGACCTTCCCCAACGAAAGTTCACTGACAACTCTTTCACTCTTTACAATTTTTGTTAGTCCTAAAAACATTTTAACACTCCATTTCTAAAGTTCTTAAACGCTTAGACGAAATTTTAAGCGTTTTCAACCTCAAAACCTAGCCATACCCTCATTAAAAATTATATCCAAGCGAAAATTTGATCTCCGGAAGTTCTTAAACGCTTAAAGACCATTTTAAGCGTTCTCAACCACAAACCCAATCGCCACAAAACGCTTAAAATGATATCCAAGCCAAAAATTCCATCCCACGGAATTCTAAAACGCTTAAACACCATTTTAAGCGTCCTTAACACCCCTAGGCATGCTGAAATTGTCCTTTACGCATCCAAGGAATCTTGCTATTCCTGAATGCTGAGAACATCCCAAGCAATGCTCTACTTACCACAAACCCTAATTACCCACACCACAACTCACTCCTGCCTACCTGTTACAGGAGCATCCATGTCCGACCAACCACCTTTGATAGAATCCCGATGCCTATTAAATAATTTCCAAAAATATTCTTGTTCAAGTACTATTTTGGAACGACAAATTTTTTTCCTTCATTCCACAGATTCTCACGATTTGATATACCAAAACCAATACAGTGCTGTCATCCAAACACTCTAAAAAGTATCCATTATTCTCATCAAAGAGTGTCTCCTTTCCTATGAAAACAGCGGTGTCGAAATAATTTGAAAAGGGAGCGAAACGGCGGGATTTCGTTACGCGGGATTTCGTTATGCGGGATTCTGTTCTGCGGGATTTCGTTTTGCGGGATTTCGTTTTGCGGGATTTCGTTACGCTGGATTTCGTGATGCGGGATTTCGTAGCCAACCCTATTCAACACTTTCAATTATTACTTTTCAAACATAGTCTTTAATTTCAATTATTACTTTTCAAACACAGTCTTTACTTTATCGCAGTTCACAATCAATAATCAACCGCTTCGCTTCCGATCGCTTATTACATATATATTATATTGTTACTTAATTATTATTTACATAAATATATACCTCAAATCGGTTCGAGCAACTACTAGGTTCTTGTAGGCGCTGAATGTTCTCGATGTTTAACGAAGCGAGTTCTCCTCTTAATCACTAGATGTTGCCCCTTTTTCTAAATGTTATACGCACAAGTTTACTACTACAAATAAAACGGTTGCTAAGTACTTATTCTACTATAACACGATATTAAAAGTAAAAGAGATAAAGAGTGTATACACATTACAATATTATAGCCCTATTAATTCTTAATCGAACAATGAAAACTAGATGGTTTAATTTTGTCAAAATTGCTAAAACTACTTTTATATTTTAATCTGTTTGGTATATTATATTAGCTTGTTTTGATAAATGCAGTGGTGACACCCAAAATAACGGTGTCTGATGGGGGGACATGCTTTCCTTTCCTTTTTTCAGTATTTAGCCATTGTGTATATATTTCCAATTAATATACAATAAATCATGCGTTCACAAAAAGAAATACCTACCTACAAACAAAAAGTTTACAGCCAAATAACATACCTAACGTTACAAAAACAATTCATCTAACGATCCTAGAATGGAAGAAATAAAAATAAACAAACTACTCGTAAGTAAAACAGTACAGGAACAAAACTATTTACATATGAGATAAAAAGAGATGCATAATACAGGAATATAATGACAATATCCACACAACAAAAGGAAGACAAAAGTAGTGCAGCAAAAAAATAACCCCGAGCGAAAGAGAGATGTGTGTAATTTTGTGTGCTTAAGTTTTTATGAGAGGAAGAAGAAAATCAATTCATTTAAAAGCTTTTTATGTTGCAGCTCTTACTATATTCTTTAAAGCTTTGTAAGTTGTTACTATATTCTTTGAAGCTTTGTAAGTTGACTCCCTCGATTCTTCGACTTTGTAGATTTGTCAGCTAATACGAATTATGAAATTTTTACTTTCTACATACATACAACATATAGTAACTATGTATGTATATGTTAAGTTTTGCATTCGTACAAAATGTCGAACTTGAGATTTTATTCAAACATAATTTACGATGCGATGGTAGAGAAGTCGAAAAAAGTGAATCCCGCGATCCCATCTGTCTGCCTGACCACGCACCTACAGCTTAAACCATAGGTTAATTGAGTTCAAACTTGCAAATTATAGTTTTAAGAACATTCTGAACAACAAACTGAAAACTGAAAAAAAAACTGGGGCCCTACTCTGTAATGCGTTTCGAAAGCCAATCCGATTCGAATCTGATATTCGATTCGTTTATGAATTCGTACTCTGTAAAATTTTCGAATCGAATAAAACAATCATCTAGTACTTTTTCTAATTATCGAATAGATTTACCGAGTCAAAATCAAAAAAAAAAATCAAAACAAATCACAAAGACGAGAAAAAAATTAAAATTAAAATTCAGTCATTATTAACACTTGAAAAATAATGGTAATGACTTTTTTTACACTTCACTGCTTTGCAATTGCCACACCTCTCTTTTTATTCAAGCTAAGAAAGTTTAAGCTGATTTTTTTTATAGCCATTTCCTTTTATTGTGTCGAAATTTGTCTTTTGCTAAGGTATACTTTTTTCCTTCAAGTCATACGAATTCCACCATAATTTCAAATTGCTTTTGTTTGGTATCCGAATGCGGATTTGTCATTCCGTAAGTACTAGTTTTCTTATCCGCATTAGAAATAGAGAGTACAAAATATTCGTTTTCGAAAATATTTGCTTTCGAAACGCATTACAGAGTAGGGCCCCAGAACTACCGGATTTAACCATGGTCTGATGTACTCGTATACATATACATACATACTTACTGGACCAATAGTTGGTTTTGACATGAAAACAGCTATGCTGTTTCTTTTTCAAAAAATAAATACCTACTTGAAAATAGGATTCATCTAATTGCATTCAAAAATGGAAAACAAAAATTCAATGATAAATGTTATTGATCCTCAAAGATGGAATTCGTACAGGATCGATTACAAATATGTGAATTGATGATGGGGAATTTCGAGGAAAGGATATGGTGCTGCAACCGTACTCATGGCAGCCATTTGGCTAATATCGTTTTTCATGCATACGTTCATCTTTAAAATGAAACTAACGCACATTGATTTCTCTTAAAAAAACCTATTCTTGAATAAACTCGTACATATTAAATAAAGAACTACATAGGTTAAATAAAGTTGTAAAAATACTTCAATCCAACGTGGAAAGTCACAATAGAAAATGAATTCACTTCCATAGCAACAACAACAACAAACTGAAAAGTATGTTACCTATCACCTTACTTACAAGTTACAAATATATAAAAAGAAAACAAACAATAGGAAGGATGAAATAAAACCAGTAAACTAGCTGTTCCCTGTGCAAAGCCGAAGTCGAACAGTGGGTCAGAGTCTCATACTCATAAAAGAGGAAAACCAAAAACAAACTTGAATACAAAAGCAAACAGTTATTTATATGCGCTCATGTTGTAAGAGTGTGCATAAGGAGAAAGTGCTATGACCAATCTATGTACTCGTAACTACACAGCAAATGTGCATTTTATATCGCACAAAAAAGATTTCGACTTGGCCTACAAAAGTGTATGTAAAGGGTGTCCCAAAATTAACGCAAGATTTGAATTAAATAGAAAAAAAAACTTCTAAACCGCTATTATTTACGCCTGTTTTTTATTTTTATTTTACAATTTGCAATTATTTTTGTTATTCAACATGCCAAAGTCTTTGATCAAAATCGTTACATTGTTGTGATTTGTACATTAAAATATTTCTTTAAGAGTAGAATAAAAAAATAACGCTATGCTTGTGATCTCTTATTATGAAATGTTTTCATAAGGAGAAAAATATAGAATATGTAAACTACTTACATATGTATATGTAAATAATTATGTAGACAAACACGCTGTCACATACAGTAACCAAAGTTCGCAATCAGAAAAACTTTTATTGAACTTGAATTAAAGCGTAGTCTTTTTTGTTTGGGTACCCTTTGTACGTTCGATTCGATAAAATACTCTTACGTTCAGCAATTTACTAAGTCCATATGACATCTGCACAATTATTCTTATAAGAATAGTGGATGAAATGGTCCAGTCAACAGTTGGGAATTCCAATTAATGGGTCCGTTTAAGCGTATATGTTTTGTTTATTTTCACGAACTGTCACTTTTTAGACACATTGTTTTTAGTGTTGATTTCTACAAAAATATTAAACATTATTTTTTAAAAATTCGATATCTCAAAAATGGATCATACAATTTTTAGGAAATTGAAATTTAAAACGTATATTAATAAGTTATAAGTAACTGCGTACCTAACATATTTTTAAACTCAAATTCAAAAATTGTATATATAAAAATTATTTCGATTACGATTTCTAAATTCAAAATTTGAAAATATAATGTTTTTTTTTTTGAGATATCAAATGGCATTTAAAAATTTGAAAACAAACTTTTTCGGCAGTTCCCTTTTTAAAACTTAAAATACAGGAAATATTTTTAAATGGACTCTTTGGACGCATTAGCAAGTTCAAGCGACCCAGTCGTGTATTTTTTTTTTTTTGAAGATAAAAAAATAATAGTAGCCTTCATACAAATTTTTTGGTCAAAATTCTAAAATTCAAATTTACTCAGGAACTCATATGTACACCGATTTCAACAATTTTTGTTCTGTACAGTCTTAAAGGCCTTGCACATGAGAACGAACAACGAATGAACGAATGGACGAACAAACGTGATTTTACATATTTCAAAATTCAATTTCAAACAAAAACACATTTTAATTATAAGACACCAATTGACACTAATGTTAGGATAATAAAATTTGCATTTTGTTCTCTAAAACAGACAAATTTTGTAAAAACAGTTTGGTAGTAACGAATCGCAGTGTGGTTCCTGCGAACTGTCAAACTCTATTCGCGTTCCACATACCATCCACACTGCAACGTATAAATTGTTCGCTCGCAACATAACCTCAAAATTATATCTCTCTTGTTTTGTTTTTGTGCGAAAGATCATGGCTGAGGAAAATATGGAGAAAAGGGTAATTCAATTCGTCGCTGCCTGCGAATAGAGATAAAGCCCATGTGAAAGAAAAGTCAAAATATGCGAACATCCACAATTCGCAGTTCGTAGTTCGTAGCTCATGTGCAAGATGCTTTATATTGTCTTAATAATACTTAATGTTCAAATTAAGACATGTGCATTCAAGAGGACACAAGCGTCCACAGCGGACGAGTTCTCGAGATGGAATCAAAGGTGGCGTCCAGTATGGTTGAACTACTTAGTGAACACCTTATAGGGCTTCTACGACATATTCGGAGCCCAGGCCTATAGGGAGCGGTTTATCCGGCTCCCCGTCCTTGGAGTTATACTAAGGATCTGGCCCTCTAGGTTGGGGGTTGTGCCGTCGGGGTGACTTCCTGACCACGTAAAAAATACCTTAGTTGCGAAGCACCAACAAGCCTCGGATGCAGACGGATTCACTGTTGACAAACCAAGCAAACGAAATTAGGACAACGAACTTCGGATCTGTACGTGGAATGTTAGGTCCCTTAACAGACAACGTGCAGCCGAACAATTAGTGGAAGCCCTAAACTGCTGCAAGGCAGATATTACCGCCATCCTAGAAGTGCGATGAGAACAAAGACAGCGTCTATTTGGGTGTGGATTTGTTGTTGGAACTAGACTCAGGCAAAAAGTCTTGATATTCAACAGTGTGAGCGAGCGCATCAAGACAATCCGCATCAAGGCTAAATTCGCCAAACATAAGCCTAATATGCACGCATGCCCCAACGGAGGAGAAAGATGAAGACACCAAAGACATATTCTTCGAGCTCTTGGGCAAGACATATGAGCAGGGCCCTGGCTATGACATTAAAATTGTCTTAGGAGATTTTAACGCCAAGCTAGGAAGAGAAGACATCTTTGGTGGCAAAATCGGGAGATACAGCCTGCACGACACCACTTCCGACAGCGGATTCAGGCTGATCGATTTTGCTGCGGGGCGAGACGTTCTGGTAGCTAGTACTCGGACCACTACCACGTTGTAGCCAAGGTACGGCTACGGATATCCCGATCCAAGCCAAAACAAGGAAGTACTGTGAGAAGTTTCGACGTTAGACGGCTACAATCGCAAGAGACTGCCATGTCCTTTTCTGATTGAGTCTGTAATAACCTCTTAAGGAGTCCTATCCTGCCTGCAATCAGCATTGAAAACCAGTGGCAACATTGCCTTGCAGCCATCAGAGATGCCTCCTCTGAAGTGCTAGGTTTCACACGGCCACCACAACGAAACCCCTAGTTTGACGACGAATGCCGGCAAGCGCACGCAGAGAAACAAGATTTAGATTAGATAGATTTTTATTTGTGGTACCCGTGGTATGATGGTTAGTGCGTTGGACTGTCATGCGAGAGGTCTTGGGTTCAATCCCTGCCTGTGCCACCTTAATTAAAAAAAAAAAGTTTTCACGGGTACTGCCTCTTGCGAGGAATTGACAAATCCTCCAAGAGTAATTCTTGTCATGAAAAGTGCTTTCTCAAATTAGCCTTTCGGATTCGGCATATAAATTGTAGGTCCCTTCCATCTCTGACAACATTACTCGCACACAGGAATGGTTGAGAGTTGTAAGTCACTGGTTCTTCATGGACTGTTGCGCTACCTAATTTATTTATTTTTTAGATTTTTATTGCTCGTCTTAAATAATTAACATTGTTTACAAAAATCAAAAAAAGCATGGCATTCTGCCATCTGCCTAGTTGACAAAACATAAATTGGAAACTTATTTTTTATGAAATATATTTTATAAATAAACAAATTAGGTACATAATTTAAAAAGTTTTTTTTTGTTTTAATAGTTTACTATTGAAATTAAATATTATCTTCAGAAACTCTCATTAACAATTCTCCCCCTATAATTTAGAGCCAGTTTGCAGTACATATACAGTTTTTTAACGTCGACTTCGTTCAACAATGATACAATTTCATTTTCATTCAGAAAACCCGTTCCAAGACCATTTCTCCTGATGTCTTTAAGAATTGGACATTTACCCATGAAGTGAAATACATCTTCTCTCACTTGTAGATTACATAAGGAGCATAATATTGTAAATCCTCCCTATGTGGAATGAAGTTAAGAGGTACTGCACCACGCAGCTTTACCATCATCGAAATCTCCTCTACGCTGTATTCATCCCGGAAATAGTTCTTCGCCTCCAAATTGTGATTGAGTTGACTGTAAATTGCTCTGTGCAGAGACTCAGTTGCTTTATTAAGGCATTTTCCCCATAACATATCATCTACTTTTGCAATTAGGTGGAACAGTGATTCTTTCCATTGATTGAAATCAAAGTTATCTATGTTAAGGTCCATGTCACTCTCCCTAGCAAGTTTCATCCATTCTGCATACCATCCTGACCTCTCTCGAATAGTTTGAAGTGCCACTATCTTCGGTAACCGGTAATTATCCATATTCATGATTCTGAGCACATAATCAATCTGCATTCGAAGTGTTCGTACAAAGAGTGGCTGCAGTCCCGTTTCCAACATAACTACATAGTTCGGCGTATTTGGTGGCAGCCGGAAGGTCCTTTTAACATAGAAGCGTAACAATTTTTCCACATCTTCATATTGCTTCGCTCCCCATACTTGAGCTGCATAGAACAAGATTGATTCTGCTACTGCCTTAAAAACAGTGTACTTACTGCTGTGTGCGATATTTTTGTTTGAGAAACACCTACTCCAAGATGCGCTGATGGCGGCTTTTGTACTTGTAAGCTTTTCTCTCAGATGAGTTTCCATATTTAAATTTTTTTGTCAAAATCACTCAAAGGTATTTGAACTCTTTGACAATCTCTATATTTTCACCATTGTAGTTCCATTTTTCATTAAGGCAGTTTCTACCTCCTCCGTTCTTGAAAATCATGATCTTGGACTTTTCCATTTTTACTAATAGGTTCCATACTTTACAGTACTCAAAAATCCGGTTTATCATAAGCTGTAGGTAGTGATTCTGGAGATGACGCGAGAACCACAATATCATCCGCAAACAAGAGTGCTTTAATTAATTCTCCCGCGTGTTTGATACCAGCAGGTAAGAAATCGACTAAGTCTCCGATAAATAGAGCGAATAGGCTTGGACTCATCGTACAACCTTGTCTAACGCCTGAATCAGTTCTGAACCAATCCGACCTTTCTGTACCATTTCAAACTGCTGCATTAGTATCCATATACAGGCTTTGCACGACTCTTCCAAATTTTAACGACATTTCCATACCAAAGACCTTATAGAAAAGAGCTTGCCTATTCACCGTGTCAAATGCAGACTTAAAATCCACAAAAAACGCGTATAACTTCTTCCTTCTTCTTATAATTGAAGCTGCAATGCTTTTCAGAACAAAGATATGTATGATCGATTGTTGAGTAACCGGATCTAAAGCCTGCCTGAAATTCTTTCAACAGCTTTCTTCAATCCATTTATTGAGCCGTGTTTGCAGAACAGCTGTAAATATTTTATAACACGCATTAAAAAAAAAAAAAAAACTCGATAGTTCGACATCTCAGACCAGCTTCCTTTTTTGTGGATCGGAAAAATGATTGATTCCCTAAATTCTTGAGGAATCATACCTGATCCCAACACTTCGTTGTAAATTGCAGTAAGCTTGCTTATTAACTCAACGGTTCCATACTTAAAAACTTCCGCTGGTATCCCATTGGAGCCTGCCGCTTTTCCATCCTTCATTTTGTTCATTGCTGCATCTACTTCTTCGTTGGTTATATCTGTGTCCAAAACTTCATTGTAAATACCCGGATGTACAAAATGAAAGTTGTTTCCTTCGTGAATTGGATTTAGCAAATTTTTAAAATGGTCTGCCAAAAGCAAGGGGCTCAGCTTGGGATGGATTTTAAAGGTTTTACCCTTCAAATTGTTCACCAATTTCCAAAAGTCCTTCGAGTTCATACAATTTGATAACCGTCTAGCTTCTGTCTCAAAGTATTTTGTTTTTTTTTTGGAAACACAAGGTCTTGTAATAGGTGTTTGCTTGAAGATATTGTCTTTTAAAGTGATCATCACTTGATCGACGATAAGCTCTTAACCATCCAAATGATAATTTTCTGGCCTTTTTACACTCTAGATCAAACCAGGGCGCTATAAAGCTATCTTGTGCTTTCCTAATACTGCACAACGTTCTCGGATATGATGCTTTCATTACCTCTTCTAACTGACTCAGGTTATATTGCTGATAACTTTGGAGAGAAGTGTTAAGTAATTTATATATATTAAGATAAAAACTTTCAAGAATTCTACTTAAATTTTTAAAAATTGTTTTTCGACTAAAAATCTCGTGGGCAAAAATGGATTTTGAAATCAAACTATTTCATCATATGAAAAATATTTTGTAATTTTAATTTAATTTTTATTTAATTTTTTAGAAAAATTCAAGTGACAACTTTTTTAACAAAACAAGAAAACCTACAAAAATAACAAAAACCTCATAAGAAATGGTTTTCAAGTCTTAAGAGAATAAAGAAAGATATTGACTTCAAATTTATTTATGTCACACAAAATATTGTAATGAATATTTTGTTAAAGTTTTAAGCAATACAAATCGACAGACGGGATGTGGGTCGCATCACAGCCTCTTTTTATATTTAATTTTATTTACTTACTCCACATATATATTCACCAATTCATTCCATGACTAACGGCAACCACTCTTAAACTTAAACAAGGGAGCGTGCGTTTATAATTTTTGTAGACATTTATAACTTTGGAAGACATTTTATTTTTGTATAACATCTAGGTTTTAATAAAGTTGACGTTTTGTGGCAAGAGTACGATAACTGAGGCGACAAGATATTTTGACGGATTTTTTAGGACAGCATTTTTTACTATAGGAGGGAGGGGGGTCTATCTCTGCCTGTTTAGGCGGGAGGGGCAATTTAAGAAAGTTATTACTTAAAATAGAAAAAAATAGTTAAAAATAACGGTAGTATTTACAATTAAGTATTATACGCTTTTTAAAGCCAACATTCTGTTCTATTAGCCAGTTTTTAAATCAAATCAAAACTATGTATAGTTTTTGAAAAATTTAATTTAAACTCAAAATTTTAATAAAAAAAAAGAAAAAAAAATTCAATTTCAATATTTCAAAACCATAACTTTATAAATATTTTTTTTTTTCAATAGTTTGTTGCTCTTATTAATTTGCAATCAAAAACTAAAAACTAGATGATTTTTTGTCTTTAAAATTGAAAATAACCACAACTACTATTTTAATAGTGGTTGGTGCAAGGTGGGTGGGTGCAAGGTGGGGTGTATGCAAAGTTTCTTTTGCATTTAAATAAGCTGGATTTAAGAAAAAATAATTTATCCTATGAATATCTTAATCCATATTCGATTATTACTATCAAAATAAGGCTACGTTAATACTCAAGCAAAGACAAAATAATTTAATTAATATATTTTTTTTTGGTAATTTTCAACTTTCTCAAGAACTAGAGACCAAAGATCAACTAGTTTCAAGTTTTTGATCAAAAAAAAATAAGAGCAATGAATTAAAAAAAAAACAATAGTATTAAATCTGACAGTTTTGAAAAATTACAATTTAATTTGTTTTAAACTTTTTTTTGCCCAAATTTTGAGTTTTAAACAATTTTTTCAAAAACTATGCATAGTTTTGACTTGATTTAAAAACAATCTACAGTATTCCCCGCTTAATTTCACTGACCATTTTGTCAGATTTTTCGGTCAATTATCCGGGTGGTTCAATTAGCGAAACCCCGCTTAATTGACATATATGTATGTTCAATTAAGCGAAACCCGTATAATTGCACGAGAAGGTTAACAAAAAAATAAAATATTCATCCCATAAATTTACTCTATAAACATTTCAGTGTCAACTTAATTTCGGCGTCTGTTACGTGGTATGTTATGTCATCACATGCCAAATAAGCATTGAAATCTGCATTGTCCTCAAGAACGTTATCTATGACCATGAGATTATTTTCCGGTTCCTCTTCTTCTTGGATGAAGCCTGCCCTTAAAAAAAGAACTTGCAAATGTAGGTTTAGTAGTAAAATATTTCCAATATTAACTTTCTAAAACAATTTCTTATAATATCGGGTGATTTTTTAAGAGCTTGAGAAATTTAA
The DNA here is from genome assembly GCA_920104205.1 of Eupeodes latifasciatus. Taxonomy (NCBI): domain Eukaryota; kingdom Metazoa; phylum Arthropoda; class Insecta; order Diptera; family Syrphidae; genus Eupeodes; species Eupeodes latifasciatus. The sequence goes on from OV049927.1 coordinate 57,633,830, forward strand.
AAAAAAAAAAACACATAAAATTTGCAAAATCTCATCGATTCTTTATTTGAAACGTTAGATTGGTCCATGACATTTACTTTTTGAAGATAATTTCATTTAAATGTTGACCGCGGTTGCGTCTTAGGTGGTCCATTCGGAAAGTCCAATTTTGGGTAACTTTTTCGAGCATTTCGGCCGGAATAGCCCGAATTTCTTCGGAAATGTTGTCTTCCAAAGCTGGAATAGTTGCTGGCTTATTTGTGTAGACTTTAGACTTGACGTAGCCCCACAAAAAATAGTCTAAAGGCGTCAAATCGCATGATCTTGGTGGCCAACTTACCGGTCCATTCCTTGAGATGAATTGTTCTCCGAAGTTTTCCCTCAAAATGGCCATAGAATCGCGAGCTGTGTGGCATGTAGCGCCATCTTGTTGAAACCACATGTCAACCAAGTTCAGTTCTTCCATTTTTGGCAACAAAAAGTTTGTTAGCATTGAACGATAGCGATCGCCATTCACCGTAACGTTGCGTCCAACAGCATCTTTGAAAAAATACGGTCCAATGATTCCACCAGCGTACAAACCACACCAAACAGTGCATTTTTCGGGATGCATGGGCAGTTCTTGAACGGCTTCTGGTTGCTCTTCACTCCAAATGCGGCAATTTTGCTTATTTACGTAGCCATTCAACCAGAAATGAGCCTCATCGCTCATCGGACGTAAAGCGCGAAACACATTTCGAACCGAACACTGATTTCGGTAATAAAATTCAATGATTTGCAAGCGTTGCTCGTTAGTAAGTCTATTCATGATGAAATGTCAAAGCATACTGAGCATCTTTCTCTTTGACACCATGTCTGAAATCCCGCGTGATCTGTCAAATACTAATGCATGAAAATCCTAACCTCAAAAAAATTACCCGATAGAAGGTGTTATAAGGTTAGGTTAGGTTAAAGTGGCTGTTGGTTTGGGACGACCAACACACTTAGACCAAAGTATGGTCCCTTGTGATACCACATGGATCAGTTAATCAGCTTAACTCGTTGAACCAATTGGAGCTTCGAATGAAGCGTAGGAGACAACTAGTGTCTGAATTTTTTAGATCGCTGGTATCGTTAAAGTAGTAGTCTCCAAGGTGGATTCTACGTCTTTGTGATAAGGCAGGGCATGTGCACAGAAGATGAGAGATTGTCTCCTCTTCTTCCTCGTCCATGCAACTCCTACAAAAATCATTTGCAGGGGCTCCAAGTCGAATAGCATGCCTTCCTATTAAGCAGTGCCCAGTCAGGACACCTATAACGTAGCTAATGTGCAATCTACTCAGAGAGATTAATTGTTTTGAGCGCTTGGTGCTAAGATTAGGCCAAATTCGTTTAGTCGCTACACAGGTGGTGGTGTTATTCCACCTGAAGTTTGTTTTCTCTATGGTATCTTGCTTTAGCATGAGCTTACATGTAGCTAAGGGGATACCTACGCTAGCATTATGAGCCAGCAGAGGTAAAGTTGTTCCGCTTTTTGCAAGTTCGTCAGCTTTGCAATTTCCTGGAATGTCTCTATGGCCCGGCACCCAGAAAAGGTGAATTTTGAACTGTGTAGCCATCTCCATAAGAGATGATCGACAATTTAGGGCTGTTAGTGAATTTGTAGAGACAGAGTCTAAGGATTTTAACGCAGCTTGGCTATCCGAGAAGATGCGTATATCTTTAGTTGATATAACGTTTTCTCTAAGCCAGGATAGGACTTCTTTTATAGCCAGGATTTCAGCTTGGAACACGCTACAATGATCGGGTAGACGAAAGGAGAGACTTAAGTTAAGTCTATCTGAGTATACGCCACCACCAACCCCATCCTCCGTTTTTGATCCGTCTGTATAAAAGTTTATAGGACCATCGTTCAAAAATGATGTATTCTCCCAAGAAGATCTGGGAGGTATAGTCACCTTGAAGCTATAGGTGTTATAAACCACAAACAATGTTTGCTTATGTGCATTGCTTTCAAAGATGTGATGGACTTCGAAAATTCTTCGATAGTCTTGCCACGTCGTTGGATGGCTGTAATTTTCCTTATTATATTTTGCTGAAAGTAAGCTTTGAAACAATGAATAATGTCTTGGTCAAGGGGGCTGAATAATGGACGTTGTATTTGTGGGTACAAGCTTCACGTTTATATTTTTTAAATCGTCCAACTTTTTATGACAGGTAGCATTGTCGACAAAAAGAATTATTTGTCTGTTCTGCTTTACCATTTCTTCGTCAAATTTACATAAAATTTGGGCCCATAAATGTTGGGTCAATTATGCCTTTTTGTTGGAGAAATATTGCAAAGGTACAACCTAACTTTAAAACACCTTGGCGTTTTGGTTTTTTTAATCACAATCATTTTTTTGTCCGTCCAATTATCCGAAAAATGTCCAAGTATTTAGTTTTTCTGCAACGTATTTTTAAGATCAATTAAGCGAATAATTCAACAAAGCGGGGTTCAATTAACCGTCTAAAAAGCTTTGCTACTAATACGGGAAATTTTCGAAGCCAATTTTGTCGATCAATTAAGCGGGATGTTCAATTAAGCGGGGTGCAACTAAGCGGGGATTACTGTAATAGACAAAAGTGGTGGCTTTAAGAAAATGTATAAAACTTAGTTGTAAGTATTACTATTATTTTTCAATTATTTTTTTCCATTTAACGTACATGTTTTTAAATTGCCCCTACCCGGCTCCCACAGTTAAAAATGCTTGTTTTTAACTGTTCTATACAAGTCCGTCATTAAACTTTGTCGCCTGAGTTATCGTCGTCTCTCCAAGTTTGTTGTAATTGAATTTCAAAAACATCTCTGTTTAAAATAGTTTGAAGTTTGTTGCAATAAAATTGTCACAACCTTTGTGTTATACATATATACCTATTGTACTATCATTGTAATTACGCGACATTACTTTTGGCATATTTTTTACTCAACTTTTGTATAAAAAACTTTGAAGCCAACGAGGCTCCGACGAACGTAAAAAACAACAGCTTCATGATAATAGTATAGAATTTATATACAAAGGTCACAACTAAGTTCCTTCTGTTAAAGAGACAGTTTGGTTTTTTGCTTCCCATGTTGTAAATATTTTTTTAAAAGACATCAATTGAAAAAGGACAGACCAGAATGCTGACAAACTGTAGAATTTTTCTTGAGCTTAAATAGTTTTTAAAATGGGCCCGTTTGCAATTACGTTGTTTAATGGCTCACAAAGTTATTCATTTATGATCAAGTTATTTTAATTTTTTAATCCCGTAAATTAACTGAATTTGCTTGATATAATATATATTTCTCGATTAAATACAAAGCAACATACTATCTTCAAAAAATGTGCATAGTTTTTTTTACTAAAATTCTTTTCAGTATTACTCGTATATTAGCCGCGTTTTATTATCACCATGATCTGATCCGGATCAGATCATGGTAATAAAACAGAATTGGATCATCATATTTTGTATTATTTAAAGTTTGGTAGCAGTGTCAAATTCGTTCTTTCAAAAGTGACATTTCGAAGCAAAAATATACAAACACATTTATCGATGATGATGATTCAAGTTCCAGTTCTAGCTCCACAACTTTTGAAAATGTTCCTGCAAATCACAAAAGAATTAAAAACTTTTTTGAAATAATTCAAAGCTATTCCGATGTAGACTTCAAAAAACAATTTATTACAATGTATTTGTATTTTCTCCCATTTGTGCTGCAGCTTTCTCGATTTTATTTATATTTTTTGACATTTAAAGCAGTGTTGCCTGAAGAACATTTTGCTCAATGATTTTTTTTTGTTCCTTTTTTTGGGGAAAAATTGTACCCATGAATTATGTCAAATATACATTTTTTTAACGTAATTATTTTAATTTCAGCAATTTATGTCTAGTTTGTTAAAATATCTCATTATTTCATGGATTATATACAAAATAAATAAATATTAAGCTTCTCGCTTTCTATTTGAAAAATATTTTATTTCAGTCAGATGGAAATGTTTATATGCCAATACAGGTTTTATATAATTTTTTTTGCAATGACACCAACATTTACATGTGAAAATACAATGATAAGGCCCTCCTTGTGTGAAAAAAAGAATTAAATTTTGGATCTCAAATTGAGATCCAAACACAAAGCAGGATCTTGTGTTGTTGTTGTAATGCATGTAAATCTAAGATCCGGATCAGATGATAGTGATAATAAAACGCGGCTATTATTATGGTTACAATTAATTAGTTGTTATTTGTTGTTTAAACATTTGAATTAAGTTCTTTCTTACTTACTTACTTACTTAAGGTGGCGCTACAGTCCTGTGTGAACTAGGGCCTCACCCAACAAACTTCTCCATATAGCTCGGTCCCTAGCTAGATGTCTCCAGTTTCGCGCTCCGAGTTGGGTGAGGTCACCTTCCACTTGTGCGCGCCACCTGATTCGCGGTCTTCCTCTACTGCGCTGTCCTGTGGGTGTGGATTCGAAGACTTTCCGGGCCGGAGCATTGGTTTCCATGCGCTCTACGTGACCTAGCCATCTTAGTCGTTGGACTTTTACCCTTCTTGCTAAGTCTACGTCGCTGTACAGCCCGTACAGCTCGTCGTTCCATCTTCTCCTCCACTCCCCTTCGATGCATACGGGACCGTAGATCACACGAAGAATCTTTCTCTCGAAACGACCCAAGGTGCTTTCATCCGCTTTTGTCAAAGTCCATGCTTCTGCACCGTATAGCAGGACGGGGATGATAAGGGTCTTATATAGCGACACTTTGGTCCTTCGAGAGAGAATTTTTCCACTCAATTGCTTTCTTAACCCAAGTTAAGTTCTTTCAATTTTTCTTTAATAGCGAGAGTTTTTTTTTATACATTTCAATATTGATTTTAGGACTCATTAATAACAAATTAATTGTGTATTACGAAGAAGCTACAAAATTGTTAGAGGTTATTGTTTTGCACTTGTTTTAATAACATCAAATTAAATACAAAAAATACAAAATTAAATACATGACTGGGTCGTACGAACTTGCTCATGTATCCAAAGAGTCTGTCTACAAATATTTTCTGTATTTAAAGACTTATAAATGTACCTGCAAAAAAAAATTCAATCTAATCGCCAAAACCTTAATTTTTCACAATTTTTATTTAAAAATCGGTACAGCGATTTTTTTAAAAAAAAGTTTTTATATCTAAAATTTTTACATTTTAAGTTTAAAAATATTTTTGTAATGCAGTTATTTAGAGCTTATTAATACATGTCTTAAATTTCAATTAGGACCCATTTTCAAGATATCGAACTTAAAAAAAAATGTTTAATATTTTTTTTAAATCAAAAATAAAAGCAATGACATTTTAACGGTTTTATGATGGAACCCTTCTGGAGCAGCACACAAATATTTTTTTATATTGAAAGAAGACAAATTAAAAAATAAAATGTTAATGAAAATTTTAAGAATATCTATCATTTTGTTTTTGAGAAAATTTGAATTTTCGATTTCGACCCAATGCTTTGGACCCAACTTTTTCGAGTTCTTTACCATCGTAATGTCATGTTTGATTAAAATGTCGTGTTTTTTTTATGAATGTGTCGCAAGTAAAAAAAAATCATAGTTCGTCCCTATACTATCTTTACATCTTTTTGTTTATAATTTAAATAAAAGGTTTTTCCAAGTTAAATTGGTATAACCATCTTCAGCTTAACAACGCAAAATGTATAATTTTAAGTCCACGTCAGCCATAAATGTTGATTTTTATTTCAATGATTATAAAATTCTGATGGAATGCATGTAAGCAGCTTATAAATAATATATATTGGCTTAAGAAAAGATTTTCGGTCAGACGTTGATTAAACTAAGCTCCCTCAGAAAAGTTGATTTAAGTTTTTAGAATAGAGCCTTAATAAACCCTTATGCCCTACGCAACTATTCGGTGCGGGGAAATAAATCCACGGGAACTAACTCTACTGAGGGATTTAGTTCCCACTTAGTGAGAACTAAATCCACTTTAGTAAAGTGGATTTAGTTCCCATGCTAACTGGGAATCTAATTCCGAAAAAATGTGTGATTTAAGTTCTCCTTGAGTTTGAAGTTAATTTCCACTTTTTAAAAGAAGAAGCAAGTAGAATAAGGGGCAGGGACATAGGGCCCAGGGACATAACGCCCAACTTTTTTTTTGGGGCTTATGTCTCACTTCGGTGGGACATAAAACCGAAATCTTATTTGGGCCCTAAGTCCCACCCAAGTAAGACCGAAGCTCCAAATAAAAATTTTGGGGCTAATGTCCCACTTAATAAGAATCACCAAATGACACAACTTGGAGCACTTTAAATCCTGAGATCCCGCGAAGCGGGCCACCCACAGGTGCTTTTATTCAAAAAAGCTGTTGATATTGGCGCCTCCCTGTCGACTTTACATACCCTAAGCGGAGCAACGGAGTTGCGTGAGCGGGTGGGACCCCGAAAAAGGGAGTTAAAATCCTGAGAACCCGAAAATAATTTTGAAAATAAACTTTTTTTGTTTTTCCTAATTTTTGTATTATCACCGTATCAAAAAATTATTGTTCATTGTATTGAAATACAAAAACTTTATATTCTTATCAGAGCCATTTGATTTCACTGATTGCCTGATTGGAGTGAACAAATATAGATCAATGATTTCTTTTATTTAATATTAATATAATTAAATAATTATGTATGTACAAAGTACTGTAGGCTGTAGGTAAAGGTAAAAGAGCAAAAAAATATATATCAAAAAAAAATTTGTTTACTAGTGTTTACTAGTTGGAATTTAAAACAAAAATTTCCCGAAGTCTCTATTGTGGGGCCCCCCGTTTGTGGAGGCCCCGGGCTTCCGCCCCGGTTGCCCTCCTCTAAATCCGGCCCTGCCTCTTGGTGTAAATATTAGTAAATGACTCACCCAATCTTTTACTGCGCTGACAGGCTTTGTGTCTTACTACTATTTTAAGATGAAATATTTTTAAAATTATTATTATAAATATTTTTAAAATTATTATTTTAAATATTTTTAAAATTATTATTTTAAACTTTTTAAAATTATTATTATTTTAAACTTTTTAAAACAATTGTTTTGACGGAGCACAAAAATTTCACCTTTTTAACTTATTGGACCAGAGTTGCAGCGAAACAACAGGCATACAAAACGGCGCTGCACAGGAGGACCAGAGCTGCTCGCGAGCTCTACGAGCAGAAGAGGAGATGAAAAAAAAGAGGAGATAGATCGATGTCACAACAGGAATGAGGTTCGAAAATTTTACCAACAGGTAAAAAAAAAACTCCCAAGGGTACCAGCCTGTAAGGACGATCAGGGGAACATCGTTGTAGAACCGCAGTCTATGTTGAGAATATGGAAAGACCACTTCTCCAAATTATATAACGTCGATGACGAACCGAATTCCGCTGTAAGGGAGATAGAACCACTCAACCTAGACGACACATATCAACAATTCCGCCTACCCGACCTCGACGAAGTGAAGATAGCTATGTATATCTAAACTGAAGTTAAACAAAGCGGGGAGAGTACGATAATTTTGGCGACAAAGTCTAATAACGGATTTGTATAAAACAGTTAATAACAAGCATTTTTTACTATAGGAGGGGGGGTCTATCTCCCCCTGTTTAGGCGGTAGGGGCAATTTAAAAAAATATGTACATTAAATGGAAAAAAATAATTAAAAAAATACGGTAAGACTTACAATTAAGTATTATACCTTTTTTAAAGCCAACATTTTTGTCTATTAGCTTGTTTTTAAATCAAGTCAAAACTATGCATAGGTTTTGAAAAAAATTGTTTTAAACTAAAAATGTATGCAAACAAAATTTAAAAAAAAGGTTTAAAGTGTAGTTTTTCAAAACTTTCAAATTATTTACTGTTTTTTTTTTAGAATTCATTGCTCTTATTTGTTTTTGATCAAAAACTGAAAACTAGATGACTTTATGTCTTCTAGTTCTTGAGAAAATTGAAAATTACCAAAAAAATATTTTAATTAAATTACTTTTTCCTTGCTTAAGTATTAAATAAATAAATTAGGTGGCGCAACAGTCCATGAAGAACCAGGGCCTAGTGACTTACAACTCTCAACCATTCCTGTGTGCGAGTAATGCTATCAGAGATGGAAGGGACCTACAGTTTATATGCCGAATCCGAACGGCTAATTTGAGAAAGCACTTTTCATGACAAGAATTACTCTTGGAGGATTTGTCAATTCCTCGCAAGAGGCAGTACCCGTGAAAAAAAGTTAGGTGGCACAGGCAGGGATTGAACCCACGACCCCTTGCATGACAGTCCAACGCACTAACCATCACGCTACGGGTACTACATGCTTAAGTATTAACGTAAGTCTTATTTTGATAGTTCTAATCGAATATGGATTAAGATACACCTAGGGTAAATTAATTTTTCTTAAATCCAGCTTATTTAAATGCAAAAGAAACTTTGCATGCACCCCATCTTGCACCCACCGAACCTTGCCCCCTCCCAACCTTGCACGCACTCCAACTTGCACCCACCCCAAATCCTATAGTGTTCCCAAGCAGGGGGGTTGCAGGGGGCAGCATGCCCCCCCTTACAGATCCCACTGTTGCATACAACCAAACTCGCACACAACTTACTGTTGCATACACCCAAACTCGCACCTACCATTGTTACTATCAAAATAAGACCACTCAACCAAAAAAAAAAAGAATTAAATTAAAATAGTAGTTGTGGTTATTTTCAATTTTCTCAAAAACTAAAAAACATACAATCATCTAGTTTTCAGTTTTTGATCAAAAACAAATAAGAGTAATAAATTCTGAAATGAAAACAATGGTAGATAATCTTGAAGTATTGAAAAATTACACTTTAAACCTTTTTTTTTTAACTTTTTTTACTCAAATTTTGAGTTTAAAATTAAATTTTTCAAAAACTACGCATAGTTTTGACTTGAATTAAAAACTGGCTAATAAAACAGAATGTTGGCTTTAAAAAAATGTGTAAAACTTAATTGTAAGTATCACCGTTATTTTTTAATTATTTTTTCCATTTTAAATATTAATTTTTTTTAAATTGCCCCTACTGCCTAAACAGGGGGAGATAGACCCCCCTCCCATAGTAAAAAATGCTTGTATTAAGCCCCTCTACCAAAAACCGTTATTATATCTTGGCGCCAAAGTTGCTGGAGCTGACAACATCGCTGCCGAACTATTCAAAGCAGCAGGCGATGACTTGGTAGGGAGCATGCACCAACTCATCTGCAAAATATGGTCGGAAGAAAGCATGCCCGATGAGTGGAATCTCAGCATAGTGTGCCCGATACATAAGAAAGGAGACCCTCTAAATTGCGCCAATTACAGAGGCATCAGTCTCCTTAACATTTCATATAAGATCCTCTCTGCCATATTATGTGAACATCTGAAGCCGTTTGTCAACAACGTGATAGGCCCTTATCAGTGTGGCTTCAGACCAGGAAAGTCCACTATCGACCAAATATTCACACTAAGGCAGATCTTGGAAAAAAACCCAGGAACTTAAAATCGATACCCACTATCTCTTTCTCGATTTTGAAGCCACGTATGACAGCATCTATAAAAAAAGAGCTCTACAGAGCAATATCTAGTTTTGGCATCCCTGTCAAACTTATCCGAATGACGATGGAGAATGCACGCTGCTCTATCAAGTTCGGAAAAGATCTCACCGATGCATTTGATGTCAAAAAAGGTTTTAGAAAGGCAATGCACTGTCATGCGACTTCTTCAACATCGTTCTGGAAAGGATTGTGCAAAGCTCAACCGTCAACACTAGAGGCACAATCTTTCAAAGGTCCATCCAATTACTCGGATACGCTGATGATATTGACATAATTGGAAGATCAAAGCTTGATGTCAGTGGAGCGTTTTTTAGCATTGCGACGGAAGCGAAGAAGATGGGTTTAGTGGTCAATGAGGGCAAGACCAAGTATAGGGTGTCCCAAAATTAACGCAAGATTTCTTGCGTTGTACGGGCTGTACAGCGACACTGACCTAGTTAACAGAATTAAAGTCCAACGGCTTAGATGGCTAGGTCAAGTAGAGCGAATGGACATCAACGCTGCAGCCCGGAAAGTCTTCGAATCCAATCCCGAGGGACGGCGCAGTAGAGGAAGACCGCGACTTAGGTGGCGCACGCAGGTGGGTGAAGACCTCAAGCAACTTGGCGTGCGAAACTGGTGTTGTGACCCGCGAGCCACAACTATTCTCAAACCCCAAATAAATCATTCAACACCATGCATTGGAAACCAATTACCATCGAAAGGGCACCCAACCAATGAACCATGAAATAAAACACCGACCAAGCATAATTTCCATTTCATTCTTATTATAGAACAATACTTTGCAATACTTACATAATGACGCCATATACGCGCCTCTATTGTAGCGAATGCAAAAATGTAAACAAACAACTGCAATGCAATAGAGTATGTCAAGTGCAATGTGCAATATGAAACCTACCAGCTACGATCGATGATGACACACCCAGAAGTAGTTGAGTGGGTCACCACTCACCATACGATCGGCATAGAGGTTTAGGTATGTTCTACGTAACGATGAATGAAGAATTGTGACCACGGTGTGTGGCCTGATTCTGGTAAACTCGATTGAAGTGACCTGGTTTTGGTGATGATAAGTAGTGAATATGGTACGAAAACTGATAAATAGAGAACCAAATGGGAAGAAGGGCAGAGTTGAGACAGCGGGCCTTTACTGAGAAGAAATCAAATAAATAAAACCTAAATGAAGAAAAACTAAAAATCTTAAGTCTTTCATTTTCAACTCTACGTCATCTGCTCTTCCCTTACTACAAGGAAGCACGGCAGAAGCGTAACATTGGTGGCAGCGATGGGATCTCCTACCAAAAACAAGACATACTGACTCTTGAAGCGTTCTAAGGCTATACACCAGAAAAACTGGGGCTATACAAAGAAAAACTTAAAAGTGAAAAATTAAAAGTTTGAAGTTATAAAAAAAGGGGGCAATAAGCGAGAAAAAAAAAAAGTGAAAATAGTGATCCAGTGTAAAAAGTGTTAGAAGCCCTATAATTATAAGTCCTTGCTAGCTCTAGAGCGCAAGCATTTGGCAGACAGTAGCCAGTGAAAAAAGACCAGGTTATAATTCTATCAACTATAGGGCGTGAAGCTTGCCTGGCACATTAACACATCATACATACATCATACAACAACATTTGGTGACAACATCCTCCCATCATCATCAACAATATACGAACAATATCAACATCAACAAAATCACACTAGTAAGATAAAATAGTCATTATTATAAGTTTATTCAAAACTCTACACTACAATAAAAAATAATTTTGCCCCATAAAAATAAATAGAAAAAAAATTTTCTTTTTATTTTACACAATGCAAATAGAAATTTTTTTACACGTGCATCAAAATCTTTTTTAAATATTTTATGTCATATACCTAACAGAATTTATTATTATTAATTGTTTTTCAATTTATATAATTTCCCTACATACACTATATCTACAAATTATTATTTCTTTTCCCGCAATCAATTTCAAAAAGCTTCATTTTTCGAGGAGTTGCCTTTCCATTTTTTCAAGAAAATGACTAACACAAAGTACAAGATAAGTCTAAACGACATACTTACAATAGTACCGGTATTTAACGGGAAACCGGGGGATCTAGCAAAATTTTTGGCCTGCGGGGACATATTGTTTAAAACTCTTTCCGGGGCACTACTAGAAAAAAAATTAAGCGAAATTTTTGTAAAAATAACTTTATTTAAGTCCTGTTATTATAAATATTATTATCTCTCTCACTCAAAACATATTTTTTTTCTTGTAGACATTGGTTTCAATTTCAATAGAAACGAGGTATTTAGTTTATACCACATTAAAGCATTAAAGAATTATAAAAAAGGTGGTACGGTTTTCATACCACCGGCCCGGAAAGAGTTAAGTCTGTTAAAACAGACGCAGAACAAAAACTGTTCCTAAGCATAGTGAAAACTAGGCTCGAAGTTCCAGCTTTTGAATTTATTCAATTCAAAACAGTGAATAAGTGGGAGGATTTACATTCTCTCCTAAAGAAGGAATATACGGTGGTTAAATCGAGATCCTCCGCTCAGAATGAGCTACTGGCTGCTCATCAGAGAACGAGAGAGTCTGTTAAGGAGTTTGGCGATCGCATAATCCAACTTCTCAACTCTCTGAACTCTGCAACGAATGCTAGTTCCACAGAAGAGGCAGTTGTCACTTTCTTATTTAAAGAGAATGACAAACTAGCAATTCAAACCTTTGGGGATGGTCTGAGGAATCAAAACCTCAGATTCATGGTTCAAGCACATGGGGAGTCGGATTTAAAAAGATCCATTGCATATGCCGAAGAACATTCTTATAGATTGGAACGAATTGCCCCTTCCACATCGATCAACCAGGGCCGCCCATATTCAAATTTCTCCCAAACGTCTCGTCCAACATGTCAGATCTGCAACAGAGTAGGCCATTCTAGGGAAGCCTGTTACAGTAACCCGAGTAGAAATTCCTACTCCAACTTCCCAAATCAAAAAAAGCGAGAATCGATCATGTGCGATTATTGCAAAAAGAACAATCACCGCGAATCAGAATGTAGACTTAAACGGTCGCAGACAGGTCAGGGAACCTCGAACACATCTAATCCGTTTAAGGATAATCCGAGTAATAATAACCAAAACAATTCTACTAGCAATGTACGACAGTACAACGTTTGACCAGGATACAGAAACTGGCAATCGGGCGAAGATTTGTATCCCTACCAACATGATTCGGGAAACGAATGTGTTCGGGAGGAAGACATCGGCCATCCCTCCCGACTGGATGCGAAGGTCGACTATCCAAATTAGATACTAAAAGCATTACAGTTTCGCTTTGCCCAGAATTCGACGAACCAGTTCTGCGAATTCAATTCCGTCCCTCTGACAGGAAATACTCCACGTTCCTAGTTGACACTGGGGCGGAAATTAGCCTGTTTAAATACAGACCATCAGGGGCAGATGCGAATCTAAATAAAACCTGCTCTTTATCTCTATCCACGATTTCAGGTAGCTCGGCTTTCACTCTAGGAGATATAACAGGTTCTTTTGTAGTAAACGAAAAGGAGAATCTTTCGTTAAAACACCCTTTCCAAGTTTTAACGGAAAGAATTAATTTAACCTACGATGGCATACTGGGAAACGTCTTCCTCAGTAAGCACAGATGTAAGGTAAATTACAAAAAAAGAATATTAGAAATTAACGATATGAGTTTAAGTGATGACTCTGTAGTTGAGAAAGGTATCCACAAAGCTACCCCTCACGAGGCGGTGCCTACGGGCTATGACTTGGAAACAAATGGTGATGAAAAGGTGGAGGAGAACAATTCTGTTCTAAAATCCAATGAAGCCACCATCAACCAAAAATCCAATAAGCAAAAAATGGATACTGAATCCAGCGGCAGAGAATCATCACCTTCTCCCTTAAAAAAAGAAGAAAAAACTACCCATAAGACTACACCGACAGAGGATGTAGCAGGTAGAGTAAACAATAAGACTTCAGAAAACAAAAGCAAAAAAAGCGAGGAAACTGAAGCAAACATTAAAAATAAAAAAATTCAGAAAACAAAAGCCAAAAGAGCAAGGAAACTGAAGCAATAATTGAAACAAATTTAAAGGAGGATACATCCAAAAGTATCAATATTAAAAGTTCTATTAATTCAATAATAATCCTTCCCCCCGTAGTCAACAAATGATTGAGATCCCATTTACTGAACATGGTAATAGTCTCAAGGACATTATTGTTAGGAAACAACAAGTTTTATCTAGGTGAAACCATTGCTAGACCAGAAAACAATAAGGTAAAAGTACTAGCAAAGAACACCCTGGAAACGAAAAAAAACAGAGATACATAATAAACATTTGAATTGGGATAACTTAGATCAGTACGACCAAGCTGATACAAGTAATTTCCATTGCAAAATTGAAAAAGGTATGAAAAAATTAGAATCCATGTTAGTATTAGACCATTGTAACATCGAAGAGAAGGAATCGATCCTCAAGATTTGTAGGGAGTACAACCAGAGAGAAAAGAACTAATAGAGAGAACCAACTTTGACGGTTGCTCTCTTTTTGCCTACAAGCTGTGATTTGGCCACCAACTTGCATATGTATTAACTCCATATAAAAAAAATGTGGGGAACAAATACTTATGCAAGTTTGTGTACATACTCACCACGAGAGAGAAAAAACTTTTCTCTCTTTTCTCTCTGCTCACCACCTTTGAAAAATGGCGACCACCTTTGAAAAATGGCGGATGTAGTCAGCTGTTCAGAGGTGTTCAAAGAAAATTCAAAATTGTGGATGAACAACTTTTTGGTACTCTCATTGTGTTCGTTTGAGAGTAATATCATTCGAATATGAAATGAAATTAATTACTCTTGTTAGGTGCCAGAACAATGAAGATTTAGAAACAATTCTAAATTACGCATTTAGATAAATATTAGTTAGTTATTTGAAGCCAGTTTTAATCATTAAGTAAGTAAAATAAATTAGGTGGTGCAACAGTCCAATGAGAATTAGGACCTAGAAACATAAAACTCTGAAAGCACTACAACTATTATTTGTATTATTAGCTGCGTTTATGCGTTTAATTTTCGCTCAGACCGTTAAAAGATGCAAAAAAACTCCGATTTGTTTCATTTTGTTTGTTTAATTTTGTCGATGCGAGAGTTGCAGGAACATTGAAAACGAGAGTTACAGAATGTAAACATGGAACATTGAAAACATTTTTATATACTCATATCTTTTTTCCATTCCTATTTTATTTGTGTGTACTCGTTGTTTATTTTCTTTACATTACTCACGACATTTCCAAAATGCTGAAAATAAGTGATTTAAGTAGACACTAAATAAAAAGACCGTCAACTTGTTACTTCTGTTGCTAATTTTCATTGCATAAGATTTGTGAATAGGTGATAAGCTATTCTTACTGCTTTCCCCTAAAGCAATATTTACATGAGCACGACCAACGAATGAACGAATATTCGTCGATTTTGACATTTCTTTCACATGACAGTTTTTAATTCGTCGCGAATGAAGTTTGACATTCACCACCGAAACCAAAACAAGAACGATTTTTTTAGGTTAAGTACGCGCGATTTTTTTATTCGTTGCGAGTGTGGATAATGTGGAACGCGAATAAAGTTTGACAGTTTGTTACAACTATAATTTTTTTCGCGACGAATAAATTTGTTTTCTTAAATTTATTAATATATGATATTGAAAAGTAAAAGTATGCATCATAAATCAAATACTACATATATATATTTCATCAAGTAGAGTACCTACACAGCTCTTATAGACTACTTATTACAAAATTACAAATAATAATAATAAACTATAACAATAACAATTATTAAACTCCATAGCTCAAAAAAAAACATTAAATGTGACTTAAAAATATCTCTACTAGAACATTGGAAAAAATCTACATTTTCATTTTTACATACTGAATTTGCCTGTCTTAAACAACGGGAAATTGGCTCATTTAAGCCATAATTTACTCTGTGTTGAGGAACACGGAAGGTATCAAACACTCTTAAAGTATACCCCGGACAATTAAAACAAACCTTACTTAGCTAAAATGGACAATCAATTTTAGAATTTATTAAGTCTCTAATAAACATTGCATCAAAATATTTTCGTCGAATTTCAAGACTTTGTAGTCCAAAAAGCAAACATCGGGCATCATATGAAGGTCGAGGAATATTCCAACGTAATAGATAAAACATGTATGTATCTAGAAAGGCATTTTTGAATTCTTTCTAGTCTATTTGAGTGAATGGAATAAAAAGGATTCCATACTATACAACCATATTCCAAAATAGACCTCAAGTATGAAAAATACAGGCTCTTAAGAGTGAAGGGATCCTTAAATTCCTTCGAATTTCTTCTAATAAATCCTAACATAGAACTTGACTTGGCTACAAGATAGTCTATGTGACTATTAAAATTGAACTTAGTGTCAAATATTACACCTAGATCTTTCTTTTCTTTAATTTTAACAAGAGTCGTATTTCCTAAAGAATATTCAAAACATAAAGGTGATGGACGAAGACAGAATGTAAGACTCTGACACTTAGATACATTTAAAAATAGCTTATTGTTTACATACCAATCATATAAATTGAATAAGTCTGTTTGCAACTTTAAACAATCTGATATATTTTTTACGATGCAGTAGATTTTCAAATCGTCAGCAAACATAAGACATTGTGAATGAACAAGAACATCTGGAATATCAAATAGAAAGTATATTGCTATCGTTTTGTTAAGAATTTGTGTGGAAATATGTCTTCAAACGAATATAAACTCACATTTTGTAATTCATTCGTCGTTCGTTGGTCGCGCTCATGTGAATGATGCTTAAGGTAGTGTGTTGCTTTTAAAGGCTTAACTACATAAGCCGAAAAATACTTTTGTACAAAAGTAAAAATATTTGTATTCTCGCTAGTTCAGTGGTTTTGTGAAAAGAATATACAAATTTGTTATTCAACCAAAATTTAAGTCTTATGCATCATTTTTATAAGTTTTCCAGTTCTAACTATTTATATCTTATCTTTCAGTTATATAGCGACAAGGAAAAATCTGTCAGGGAAAGTTCTAACTACAGTTTTTCTGAAAGTGCATTGTGGCTTATTCATAGATGTTTGCTAAACTTTTTAGGCTATTCATACATAAATGCAAATCAAAGTTAAGGGCGAAACCTGAATAACTATAAACATAGAAAATGCTGTGTTCAAGTAGGTAATTATTATCACAGCCAAATTTTATAATTGATTTTTATGGTGTATAAAAAAGTTGAAATAGTAATTCATGACAAATAAATGTTACGTTAACACTAAGTTCCAGAAAATATCGATTGATACCGCAATTGCAGAAGATATGGATATTTTATATAAATATTCCCGGTAAACTATAGAACTTTATTATTTCCGCCTTTTATAATTCAATGTAAAATAATTCAATGCAGTATATTTTAGATAATACAGTAGTTAAGTTAATAGTTAAGGTATTACTATTAAAATAAATATAACATTCATTTATAAAAAACATGTACCTACTCGTTCATATATACAAATAAAGTCTAATCTAAAAAGCCTTAACCTTGTTAAACACTTTCTGCACACATCCTTTCTTGTTTTGGTTGTTCCTTCCATCTATCTGTAACTTAGAGAAAAAGAAATTCACCACGAACTACCGGTATAACTTCTTCCGTTATTTATTGACAAACAAAAATGTTTTGCTAGAATTAATTTGAATTATACATAGGAGTATTTTTGTAGATATAAAAACGACAAGATGTTAGCAAAATTAAAAAAAAAAATTCATGAGAATTACAAATATTATAATGAGACTTTAAAAAACATAGCCTTCTTGGCTATCAATAAACAAAAATGAGAAATGTCGCATTTCCCGGAAATGATGTTTTTTTGTGTACTCTTCTCCGAGGTGAAAACATGTATACACCGATACGAATTCAACACGCTATAAAAAATGAGAGTAAGAGGTTTCGAAGGGACGGAGACGAGGAAATTTGGCTCTCTCGATTAGTTTTTCTCTCTGGTACAATGATCTGTTCTATTTGGAGGGAGATCACCTCACCAATACCGACTCCATCACACATAAAGTCAGTACTGATGAAAGTAAAGCCTCCCTCTACATAAAACCCTATCGACTCCCAGAAAGCCAAAAGGAAGAAATCCATAAACAGGTGCAGGAGATGTTAGACGATGACATCGTACGACCAAGCTCGAGTCCCTGGAAATCACATTTGCTCCTCGTTCCGAAGAAACCTGGAAGTGATGGAAGCAAACGTTGGAGGGTGGTTGTAGATTTCAGGAAACTGAATGACTTAACCGTCGGCGATGCTTACCCATTACGAAATATTAGCGATATATTTGATCAATTGGGTAGAGCTAAATATTTCAGCACTTTGGATTTGGCAAAAGGGTTTCACCAAATCTTGATGGACGAGAAAGATCGATGCAAGACCACATTTAGCACTCCTTTTGGGCATTATGAATATAATCGGATGCCATTTGGTTTAAAAAATGCTCCTGCAACCTTCCAACGCCTGATGAACACAGTCCTCACTGGTTTACAGGGATTCGATTGCTTTGTCTATATGGATGATATAGTTCTTTATGGATATGACCTTAAAGATCATAACTCCAAGCTTAGGAAAGTTCTCAATCAATTAAGTATACATAATCTGAAACTGCAACCAGAGAAGTGCAATTTTCTTAAGCATGAACTCATGTATCTGGGACATCTTATTTCTGAAGATGGACTAAGACCAGATCCAGAAAAAATTAAAGCCGCCAGAACATATCCTACACCTAAAAATGCCAAGGGTATAAAATCTTTTCTCGGTTTCGTTGGCTATTACAGGAAGTTTATAGAAAACTTTTCTACGATAGCAAAACCTCTTACCCAGCTGCTAAAGAAAAATTGCGTTTCTGCGATGAAGCTTTCAGAGATCTGAAAAACAAACTAATAAACAACCCAGTTTTAGCTTACCCCAATTTCAAAGAAGAGTTTATTGTCACCACAGATGCTAGCGATGTCGGAATAGGAGCTATTCTGTCTCAGGGTCCCATTGGACAAGATAAGCCGATATCTTTTGCAAGTAGAACACTGAATGATACTGAATTCAAATACAATACAACAGAAAAAGAACTACTGGCAATCGTTTATGGTATACAACAATTTCGTCCCTACCTTTACGGTAAGCCCTTCACTATTTGCACTGATCACAAACCTCTGCAATGGTTGTTTTCTCTCACAGATCCTATGTCCAGACTAGCAAGATGGAAAATTTTATTATCTGAATATGAATATACAATTAAACATAAACCGGGGAAAATCAATTTAAACGCAAATGCTTTAAGCCGAAACATAGGTGAATCGGAAGAAAATAAAGAAAATAAAATAATGGTTGTAACTCGAGGTCAAAAACAAAGATTAAATGAAGATAACATTCAAAGTAATGAAAATACAGCACCTATTGATGACTCAAGACCAAAATACAATGTAATTGAAAAATTCGAATCCATATATATAAATAAAAATTCAAACCGCAAAATTATAATTCTACCATTAATAGACTCAACAGATGAGCAATCCCTAGCAAAAAGAATACAAAATTTTACAAAACCCCCTATAGGCAAAATAAAAGTGTATGATTTTCTAATTGTAGTTACTTTACCCTTACCGTTCAGAGAAACGAAGGACGAGGAAATAACTGAAAAAAGTCTCCAAACAATTAAAGAATAAATTAAAGGCGAAAAAACTATTTCTCTTACATTACCTATCCCAGATAACCAAGTTAGGCATACCTTCAAAAGTATACTGAATAAAGTTTTCGGGGATATGACATTAGACATATATTTACATATCGATGAAAGGATTTCCTTGAATGACTCAGAGACAATTGCGAAAATTTTATCCGAGTACCATGATTCCCCTTTCGGAGGACACCAAGGTGTTTCACCGTCTGAAGGCGAAGTATACCTGGCCAAACATGAAAACAGATGTACAAAATCATGTAAGTAAATGTACAGTCGTCGACTAGCTTTCAAAGCGATAAGACCGATTAAGAGCAATTCTTTTGTTGAAACGTGTTGTCTCTTTCCAACTCTTTGATTTCTCGCACCATTGTTTAATTCAAACTCGTGTGTAAAAGTCATTTCATTAATTTTCTTGTTCAATCTTGAGTGAGGCATGGGCCCGGGGACGGGCTCGAAGAAAAAGCCCCCAGGCTACTACGACGGTTTATCCGAAAACACGTCGTTCGAGCCTAGGGCAAAAAAAAATAAACAAGGTCTCCAGGACTTCCCTGAGCTGCCCTCGATCCAAAATGCAAAGAATCCGAAGTTCATTGTTATCGCTGCGAAAAATCCAGCAATTAAACTCTCATCTGTGAGTATTTTCATGCTAAAAAAATCTATCGACTCTATCAGTTCCTATTATGAAAGCATTTCTATGTTGAGAGATGAAACTATACTTATCCTAGTGAAAAACCAACAAATTGCCGATAGATTTCTAAAGATCACAAATCTCGCTAATCAAATTCCCGTAACTGTTACTCTTCATAAACAACTCAATTCATCCAAGGGTATAGTTTATGCTCCTTGGTTGAACAATGTATCCGAATCCGAGATCGTTGCAGAAATGAAAAGCCAATCAGTTTCCGAAGTGTTTAAATTCTCCAAAAAAATTGATGGTAGAACACAACCTACGGGTTTAATGCTTTTCACTTTTGACCTTTACCAAGTCCCTCAAACTGTCGAGATCGGGTGGTATAAGGCAAAAGTAAAGGAATACATTCCATCTCCAATGAGATGTAAGAACTGTCAGTTATTAGGTCACACAATGAAACGTTGTACCAATATTAAAACCTGTGAACACTGCAATCTCCCACCTCACGAATCATTCGACTGCACCCGTTTAATGTGCGCAAACTGCCTCGATAAACATTCATCATCATCAAAAGAATGTCCAAAGTACATTCAAAGTAAAAATATTCTTATCATTAAAACAAAAAATAAATGTAGCATGGCAGAGGCCAGGCGAACGTATAACCTACAAAACCCCGACCAAAAGAACTCTTCTAGTGTGCCTTATGCAGCAAGAGCAAGACAAGCTATGCTTAGCACTCAAACCTCCACCACAGGCACAAACTCCGCTTCAAGTCAATCTCCTCCATCTGTCATTGCAACCCATAATGAAAACACTCTGGGAACCAAAAGCCAAATGGTCACCCCAGCTGCCCTCTCACTTCAATCCCTTACACAAACTGAATTAAATACAGCATCTCTTTCCAACTTAACTTCTTCCTCTAAAAATATATCTCAATCACCTACCTCAGCCAATATATCTCCCTCTAACACAACACCATTCTCTCAAAGTACAACTTATTCATCTACCTCATCAATCACTCCAATAACATCTCTTTCTAACACAACATTCATCCAACAAAACACTTCTCTTTCTTCTACGTCATCACTACCTTCCACATCTACCTATAACCACAGAAAACAAATTAACACAACAGAAGAACACAGCTCCAAGACTCCATTAACTAACCTAAATAACACGTTTGAAGAAACTATTTTCTCTAAAACTGCTGATTCTGTTAACCAGAATTCAGTCAATTATAATCCCCCCTCAATTCAAGATGAAGAACTATAATAAGGCACAATCAACTTCAAAAAATCAGCCGGTGCTTCCGTCTGCTGAGGGGAGAATAATCCCATCCACTCAAGGTTGGGATTCTACTCTCCTCCGCACACGCAAGCATCGGCCTATTCACTCTAACACCCTCAACAAAAATCACCTCAAAACACAAACATCCTCTTATCTTAAGATAATGCAATGGAACATTCAAGGTTTCATAAATAACTACCAAGAATTAAACCTACTTATTAAAGAAAATAACTCCGATATTATCTCTCTCCAAGAGACACACTGCGCCTTTCAAATGCAACCAATTGTTCCTAATGCTTATATTGGATACTTTAAAAATTTCTCTTACATCATCACTTCCAAACAAGGAGTGGGTATTCTTGTAAAAAAGAGTATTCCTCACAAGCTCATACAAATCAATTCAAATATTCTCTCCATAGCAATTGAAATTGATATAGGGTTTAAATTATCAATAATCGGTGTTTACATTTTACCTGATCAAGCCTTTACATATAATGAACTAATAAACATTATCCAACAAGTAAATACACCCTTTATACTTACTGGAGATGTGAATTCGTGGAGTGAGCTATGGGGTTCACCCACAACCAACAAACGAGGTTCAATAATTGAAGAGTTTATCACCAAATCAGATCTTTTATTGCTCAATGATGGTTCTCCCACACACTTTTCTACTCACAACACATTTACACATGTCGATATAACATGTTGTACGCCAGGACTGTTATTAAAAACATCCTGGTGTGCACTGATAGACTTGTATAATAGTGATCACTTTCCGATCTTCACGTCAATCGAACTAAGCACCATCCAAAAACCACAATCTCACATACCAAGATATAAGATCGAAAATGCAGACTGGGATAAATTCAAAAACAATATTGTACAAGGTTTACCAGAACATAAATCTCCGAACATAAATAAACAAGCAGCTTTGGTGCTCAGATGCATTCGTAATGCTGCGAATAGTTCTATCCCTCAGACATCACCAACATCTCTTAAAAGAGCTGTGCCGTGGTGGAATAAAGAGTTAGCTGGGCTAAGAGCCGAAAAAGTCACCACTTGGAGGTCCTTTAAAAAAAGGCCCAACCAGGTTAACTTATTAGCCTATAAAAAAGCTAATGCTAGGTTTAGAAGACAGATGAAAATAAGCAAAATGAAATGTTTTAATGAATTTACGGCAAGCATAAACCCTAATTTACCTATTAGCAACGTCTGGAAAAATATTAAAACCTTAACGGGCAGTTCTAACAAAACTTTTACAAAAACCATTAAAACTCCTTCCGGCTCAGTTTCCTCACCACAAGAAATCTCCAATGCTTTTGCCGAAACTTGGTCTCAGCAGTCAAAAAGTTCAAATTTCCCATCTGCTTTTAATATAAATAAGAGCGAATGTCTAATCGCAACCTCACAGCCTGCACAAAATGCAGCTGTTAAGCGAATTGAGAACAAAATAACTTTATTAGAGCTTGAGAGTAACCTTAACAGAGTCAAAGGTAAAACACCTGGCCGCGATAGAATTTCTTATCCCATGCTCAAAAATCTCCCAGATGAAGCTAAATTACAACTCCTAGACTTATATAATGATATTTTGAATAACGGAACTATTCCCCAAAGCTGGAAAACAGCAGTCATTATTCCCATTGCGAAACCTAAGAAAGATATTGACACCATTGATAGTTACCGCCCCATATCCTTGCTACCATGTATTTCCAAAGTGCTAGAGAAAATAATAGCAAATCGAATTTTGTGGTTCACCGAATTTAAAAAACTCCTAAGTATCCATCAAGTAGCCTTCAAACCAAAAAAAGGATGCACTGATGTCCTGCTTCATCTCGATTACGTGATATCTAACGCTCTGTCTGCTCGAAACCACGTCTCTATTTTGGGACTTGATTTCGAAAAGGCATTTGATCGTATAGGTATTCACCTCGTTCTAAGCAAATTAAAAGAATGGGGAGTTGGCCCAAAAATCTTTGAATATATTAAAGCCTTTTTAACAAACAGAAAATTTTCTGTCAAAATTAAAACTACTTTTTCTAAAATCGTTCCATTTGAAAACGGTATCCCTCAGGGATCACCGCTCTCTGTAATATTGTTTTCCATAGCTTTTGAAGAATTAAATACAATAATTTCAAAATACAAAGATCTAGATCACTGTGTCTATGCAGATGATGCATATATTCTTTGTAAACACAACGACCTAGATAAAACTAAAAATTTGTTTTTAAATATGCTCAAAGAAATAAATGACTGGTCTAATGTCTCTGGATCTAAACTGTCAATTAACAAATGCAAAATGCTTCATATTTGTAGAAAAAAACATTGTAATAATTTTGAACTAGAGCTTAACAATATAAAAATTGAAAATGTTGTAAATCTTAATATTCTTGGTCTTCTCTTCAACAATAAATATAATTGGAAGAATCATTGCACTAATTTAAAAAACTCACTAGCAGCAAGGCTTAGTATTATTAAGTATCTTTTATCTAAAAAGAGTAAGGTTCATATAAACTCTCTTTGTTATGTTACAAAAATGCTCATTCTTAGTAAAATTGACTATGGCCTAGCTATATATGGATCTTGTCCAAAATCCACCAAAAACATTTTTAAATCTACGTATCATCAAGCGGCAAGGAGGAGTATTTGTGCTTTTCCAACAAGCCCAATTAGAAACATCCTCGCTGAAGCTGGACTACCGACAATAGAGGAACGCTATTTAAAAGTCACCGCTTCACTTTTACCCAAGCTAGCCTTTCAAACTGGATCAGTGATCGACAAGGACACAATGCAAGCTCTATCCCATAAAAGAAAAAGACGAATCCCTTCCACAATTTCTACCATTTTGGAGGTAGGCAAAAAAATGGATATACCCTTCAAACGTCACTCCAAACACCCACCATCACAGCCACCCTGGTTATTAGATAGCAACTCTATACTTCTCGGCCTATGCGACCTTAAAAAGCAAAATACTAACTCAGAAGTTTACAGACAAATGTTTACTGAAACTGCATCTAAACTTTCCGATAAAGGATGGAAGTTTTTATTCACAGATGGTTCATTTAACCAACACAACACGGCATTTGCAGTTGTATCAAAAGAAGGTAATACACTTATTCAAGGTATTTTACCAGACATTACGTCAATATTTACTGCGGAAGCTGTGGGAATATTCGAGGCCATAAAAAAATGTTGCAATACATCAGGCAAATGGACGATCTGCTCCGATAGCCTCTCAGTCCTAAAAGCCATCCTCAACCCTTTCCACTCGTCTATTATCATTTCCAAAATAAGAGATATTATAATCTCAAAACCTTCCAAGCTTAAGTTAATGTGGACTCCTGGACATGTTGGAATAAGAGGCAACGAACTGGCTGATAAAGCTGCCAACGACGTTCATACTGCTCCAGTCTATACCTTTGACCATTATTCCCAACGCGACCTTCTAAGGTCGATACAAAATAAATTTCGTGTAAATGAAATCGCAGAATGGAATGAATACCACCATCATTACTCATCAATCAACCCCAACAAAATACGCCCAATATATCCAACCCATACCCCAAAGGAAATGATAACGAACTTTGTCCGTCTCCGACTCGGTCATACCTGCTTTACCCACCAATATCTCCTCAAGAAAGAATCACCACCGACTTGCCCTACCTGCCATAATAACATCACCATCAGTCACCTGCTTGGCCCTTGTCTCTTTTCCTCAAACTATATATTAAACATTATAAATACAAATTCAGAAATTATAGATCTATTAAAAGAACCTACTCAATCTAATATTGTAATTATAAATAAAATATTATATCTACTACAAATTAAATTATAATTTCTAACTTTTAACAAAGGAGCCGATAGTATTCTGCTGCTAGTGCTCCTATTTACCATTTATTAATAGTGTATTTAAAATATGTTATTGATAAGAAAAAATAAATAAATAAATAAATAAGTAAATGTACATCATGTCAACGGAATAAAAGTAGGAAAAATCCACCCGTCCCAATGAAAATAACAACTACTAGTGTAAGGCCATTCGAAAGAGTCGCTCTAGACATAGTTGGACCACTTCCCGTTAGCTACGGTGGACACAAATACTTACTCACATTCAAGGATGATTTGACAAGATTTTCAGAAGCTATGCCAATACAAAATGCTGAAGCTTCAACTGTAGCTAGAACATTCGTGGAAATTATAATTTGTCGCCACGGAATACCTCTCTCTCTTTTGACAGATCAAGAAACAAATTTCCTAAGTGACCTTTTCAAAGAAATGTGTAGTCTAATGAAAATCAAAAAATTGAACGCCTTACCATCCTCAAACAAATGAAGCATTGGAGCGAAGTCATAGGACATTAGCCGAATACTTAAGACACTATGTGAACCAAGATCCTCTATCATGGGATACATGGATTCCTTATTCAATGTTTGTCTATAATACAACACCACATAGTAGTACTGGATTCTCACCCTATGAACTCCTATACGGATTTACCGCTAACATACCAAGTGTTCTGTCACAAAAACCAAAAATATCTTACAACTATGACAACTACGTCAACGAACTTAAGGCTAGACTACAATACGGATATGAGACAGCAAAATCTATCCTAATAAAGAAAAAGGAGAAATCAAAAAACTCTTTACGATAAAAATGCTAGACCTAAAATATTTAACGTAGGAGACAAAGTTCTGGTAAAGAATCAAACTAGACAGAACAAGCTTTCGACCCTGTGGGATGGAGCATATGAGGTCATAAGAATCCATTCGGATGAAAACACAGTAGTCAGGATGGGTAAGAAATCCGAACTGATACACAACAACAATTTACAACTTTTTAAGGAATAATAAGGGTGTATGAAATTAAATTCCTTTTACACACCACATTTACACAAAGAAAACATAAATCAAAAACATCAGCATTAGAGCATTAGACAGTATATAAATATAGGAAACCAACCGTTTTTTTTTTTGGCATTGTAGATCATGGGTCCACTAAGTTACTTCATTCTACTACCATTGTTGACCAGCCCAACCCTTAAAATAAGCCAAATTGATCAGAATCCTGGAATCTACTTCGAGGAGATGGGCAAGGTTGATCTCTATATAACACAATGGAAGCTTATAGCATATTACGACCAAACATTATTCAATGGAGCACTAATACACGCAGAATGTTATGTTAACGAGATAAACAGTCTGTGTAAACAATTAGAAGGTAAACCAAATTTTGACCTTCTTTGTAGTAGCGCAGTAGCGGAAGTATCGCACCTAATGGACGATATAAGGTTAAAATTTAGCTTAATACAATCCAAGCCTAAACCTAGGAACAAAAGGGCGTTGGTGAATGTTATAGGAACGATTAGTAAATCTTTGTTTGGAACACTGGATGAAGATGACGCTAAGTTTTACGACAAGCAAATAGAAAAACTTAGATATAATGAGAACTACCTCTTAGAACTCGTGAAAAACCAAACACTTATAATAGAAACAACAACCAATATGTTTAACAAATCAGAAATTACCATCGAATCTCAATTTAAAGCTATAAATTCAAAAAGCGGGGACGTGAAAGACGCAGTTGACAGGCTCATTAATCAAACCTCAGATCAATCTACGGTATTAAAAATAGAATCTCTCACTTCACTTTTAACACTCCTCATCATTAGAAACCAAAATACTATTTCTGACATTCTCGATATCCTAGTATCACTCTATCACTCTACGAAATAAGCAGTATGAGTGCAACAATTAGAAAAGAAAAGGTTAGGTTACGTTAGGTTAAAGTGGCTGTTGGTTGGGACGTCCAACACACTTAGACCAAAGTATGGTCCGTTGTGATACCACATGGATCAGTTAATCAGCTTAACTCGTTGAACCAGTTGGAGCTTCGAATGAAGCGTAGGAGACAAGTGATGTCTGAATTCTTTAGATCACTGGTATCGTTAAAGTCTTTGTGATAAGGCAGGGCATGTGCACAGAAGATGAGAGATTGTCTCTTCTTCTTCTTCGTCCATGCAACTCCTACAAAAATCATTTGCAGGGGCTCCGAGTCGAATAGCATGCCTTCCTATTAAGCAGTGCCCAGTCAGGACACCTATAACGTAACTAATGTGCAATCTACTCAGAGAGATTAATTGTTTTGAGCGCCTGGCACTAAGAATAGGCCAAATTAGTTTAGTTGCGACACAAGTGGTGGTGTTATTCCACCTGGAGTTTGTTTTCTCTATGGTATCTTGCTTTAGCATGAGCTTACATGTAGCTAAGGGGATACCTATGCTAGCATTGTGAGCCAGCAGAGGTAAAGTTGTTCCGCTTTTTGCAAGTTTGTCAGCTTTGCAATTTCCTGGAATGTCTCTATGGCCCGGCACCCAGAAAAGGTGAATGTTGAACTGTGTAGCCATCTCCGTAAGAGATGATCGACAATTAAGGGCTGTTAATGAGAGAGTGGAGACTGAGTCCAGGGACTTTAACGCGGCTTGGCTATCCGAGAAGATGCGTATACCATTAGTTGATATAACGTTTTCTCTAAGCCAGGATAGGACTTCTTTTATAGCCAGGATTTCAGCTTGGAACACGCTACAATGATCGGGTAGACGAAAGGAGAGACTTAAGTTTAGTCTATCTGAGTATACGCCTCCACCAACCCCATCCTCCGTTTTTGATCCGTCTGTATAGAAGTTTATAGGACCATCGTTCAAAAATGATGTATTCTCCCAAGAAGACCTGGGACGTATAGTCCCTTTGAAGCTATAGTTATTAAACTGAGGATGGGGTATGGTGTAGTCAATATTACTGTTTATAGTTCTGAACGAGTTCAAAATAGTGGTGTGGCCAATTCCATTATTGATCCACAGAGAGGAGGCCTGAAGCCGTATGGCAGTATTAGCGGCCGTTTGCTTGCTGAAAATGTCCAGCGGTATTAGATGGAACAGAACATCTAGTGAGGCGGAGGGGGTGGAGCGAAGTGCTCCTCCCATACACAGGCAGGCTGTTCGTTGGACTTTGCTGAGTTTATCGCGATTTGTCGCTGTATCTAGCGCCGTCCACCATACCGCTACTCCATAAGTAAGGATCGGTCTTATGACCGAGATGTATAGCCAGTGTGTAATGCGGGGCTGTAGGCCCCATTTATTACCAATGGCCTTTTTACAGGAGAACAGGGCTACTGTGGCCTTGTTTATTCTCTCTTGAATATTAGGTTTCCAGCTTAATTTCTTATCTAAAATGAGACCCAAGTATTTTGCTTGTTCAGAGAATTTAAGTGATACACCGTTTATGAGGGAAGGGTCAATGTGTGGGACTTTGTATTTCCTTGTGAAGAGGACAAGGTCGGTTTTTTGTGGGTTAACGCCTAGTCCACACCGATTAGCCCATCTGGTGAGCTTATTTAAAGCGTTTTGTAAGAGTTCTTTTAGTATATTGGGATGTTTACCCGTTACTGCAATAGCAACATCGTCCGCATAGGCAAACACTCTGTATCCCTCTCTTTCTAGAGTAGTTAGTAATTCATTTATTACTAAATTCCAGAGGAGAGGGGATAGGACACCACCTTGTGGCGTACCTCTGCTGACACCCCTTTGTGTAGTAAAATCGCCCAGTTTTGAATTGATAATCCTGCTTATCAGCATCTGATTAATCAATTCGCTGATCGACTTATCTACCTTCAGAGATGTCAATACACGTGCAATTGCAGATGTGTCGACATTGTTAAATGCACCTTCTATGTCTAAGAAGGCAACTAAGGTGTACTCTTTATGATGGAGGGAATATTCGATTGTACGTACTATACTGTGTAGAGCCGTTTCAACTGATTTCCCTTTGTTGTAGGCATGTTGAGCCTTTGAAAGGAGGGACTTATCAATATTTGCCCTTAAGTGAATATCGATCAAACGCTCAAAAGTTTTGAGAAGGAATGATGATAAGCTGATAGGTCTTAGGTCTTTAGGGTTTACGTGACTGGATTTTCCAGCTTTTGGAATAAAAACAACTTTAACTTGTCTCCAAGATACGGGATGTATGCCAAATTAAGGCATCCCTTGAAGATGTTTTCTAGGATGGGTATTAGAAAACTTGCATTTTCTTGCAGTTCGGCTGGAATTACACCATCCGGACCAGCAGATTTATATGGTTTAAAGCTGTTAATAGCCCATTTGAGTTTTTTCCTAGTGACTAGACCTTGTGGGGGTTGTAAAGTATTGTCACCATTATTAGGTGCAATGTTATTAATAATATTAGAGCTACCAGGAAAGTGAACGTCTAGTAGCAAATTGAGCGATTCTTCGCTTGAATTGGTCCAGAGGCCAGAGGCGTTTTTCAAGCAGCTTGGCATGATTGGATTTTTGGAGAGGATTTTGCGCAACCTGGATGCTTCAGAGCAATCTTCCACGTTGCTGCAGAAGTTTCTCCAGGACGATCGTTTGGTTTTCCTCAGTTCTTTTTTATATATCTTCAGTGATTCTTTATATGAATCCCAGTCAGACATGTCTCTAGAAGCTTTCGCTCTGTTAAAGAGTTTTCTGCATTCTTTTCGAAGTGGATCCAGCCCTGAGTTCCACCAGTGTGGTTTCTTTTTACCTCTTACTTGTATAAGAGGACATGCAGTATCTAGAGCTTTGTTTAGGGCTAATGTTAGATTGTTGACTTTGTTGTCAAGATCTTCAGTGTTAGAGGGGGTGTTAAAAAGTTCTGGATTTACTAAACTATTTAACATTCTCTTGTATTTTGGCCAATTTGTTCTTTTTAGGTTTCTAAAGATCGGTTGGCAAGGTGGATCATTTAAAAAGTTAAATTGGATGTATCTATGATCAGAAAAGGAGTGATCTTTATATACTTTCCAGTTCAAAATATTATTATAAATGAAGTCGGAGACAAGAGTTATATCTAAAACTTCTTGTCGATTTTTAGTAATAAAGGTTGGCTCTTTGCCAACGTTACTTATGAGTAGGTTAGTGCTTAGAATATAGTCGAAAAGAGACTCACCCCTGTCGTTTATATCTGTGCTACCCCACACTGTATGCTGGGCGTTAGCGTCACTTCCGATGATGAGGCCGATGTTGAGCCTTTGCGCTTCAGCTATTAATATCTCCAGAGTGTCACCCGAGAGAGGGCCAAGATGGTCGTGGCCGAGATACGCCGAGGCCAGCCAGAATGTTCCTCTGGCTGTTTCCAGACTTGCGGCGGTGATATCTCGATTGCTGAAATTAGGGAGTAAATATACATTTAGGCTACGTTTTACTAATATGCAAGATCTGGGTTCATCCTCACCTGATGCATATAGCACGCAGTATTTGGGAGTCCTGATTCCTCGAACAATAGATTTAACAATCCAGGGTTCTTGAATCAGGACAATATCTTCATCGCTGCTGGATAAGCGAAGAAGAAGGGAGGCCGAAGCCTTTATGGAGTGTTGGAGGTTAATCTGGAGTAACCGCAGCATTTTCGCTACCGTACTCCCGATCAGCCTCCAACACAGTGATGTCGGAGTCATCCATATCAGAGGACGATTCTAAAAGAATGTCCTCATCTCCGCTGTCGCAGACCTCGGCCTCCATTGCGGAAAAACCTTGGTCGGTGTTAGGAGCTTCCACTGCTTCTGGGGATACCTGGGATGCATCGTCTTCCAATGAAGGAAATGTGAACGAAGCACCAGGTTCCTCAGCAACCGTTTCCGCTTGTGTGGGTGGGGAAGGGGGAAGGGTTTGTGCCTCAGCCCCATCTTTTTTGTAGACTCTCAGCGGTATTTCATCGAACCCGAACCTAATCACACCTTTTGACTGCGCCAGAGGAGAAAGGGACTCTGCATTGATGATTACAATTGCACCCTTGTAGGGTCCCTTTGTATCCTCCAATTTCGCAACCTTCCAGTTGTGAGTAGGAAGGGTTGGATTGGAGAGCCGGATTACCTTCATAACATGGTCAGCTTCCTTGAATATGGCCGGAACCGTGATGCGAGCTCTTGGTCTGCAAGAAATGTCCTCCTTTGCGACAACCTCCAGCTTAGCACCAGGCCAGACCTCCCCAAGTCGACTAACCGCTAGCATCAGCAGATCGCACGACCTCCGATCATCACAGACCATCAACTTGATGTGTCCCTGATGCCAACCGCCATCTTTTGTGATGGGCGGTGGTCCCGGATTGTCAGACATAATCTCGACAAAACTGAAGGCCAGCTGTCCTTTGGCCAATGTCCAGTTCTCGGCAGAGATCGTGCCATCTACGTCACTTCTGTCGATAATCGCGACTACCATTTTATCCTTCAGAACGTCACTGAAGGACATTTTTGCCTTGCGAGGGTCAAGAGAAGTGCTGATGTTTAGCCCTTTAGGGCGTTTGGGTAGTGAAACACTACCTTCCATAGACCTTTGTCGCTTCGACGTTGAGTCTTGGCTGGTCTTTATGTTAGCTTTGGCCAGGAAGCTCTTGGCCCATTTTATTTTGGCGTCGTGCTGAGAGTTTCCTCCAGCGCCTAGTTGTTCACCAAACGTCTGGAGAATCCTCTTAGCACTACGCAAGTCCTTGTCAGCGCCGGCCCCAGCCAAACTTGCGCCCTGTGCAAGATTTGTAGAAAGCGCCCCTTTTTTATATTTTTTTTACACATAAACTGATACACAAGCATAAGCCTTTCCCAGATTACCCAGGAGGTAGACTTTCAATGCGTTTTTTTTATTGAGGTATCCCCAGGAGGCCTAAACCATTAAACTAAAACGCAGCGAAGAAATGAGCAGAGGGGAAACTTTTAAACTTGGAAACTTACTTTTCTGGCCTTACATTTTGCAAATTCAGAAATGAGATCATCAAAGTCTAAAGAATTTAATAATTTCTTTTCAATGGACATTATAGATAAACCTACCAATCTCTCTTGAGTCATGGTTGTCCTAAGATAATTTTTAATAATTTTAAGTTTAGAAAAACTACGTTCTCCTGAAGCTACCGTGACTCGTGACCGGGATTGTATTAAGAATTTGGAGAGCAATTACTAAATTCGGGGCAAAATCTTCAAGGTTTGAACTAAAAATAAAATTTAACACATCTAAACTTGAGCTGTGTCGTGTAACAAGCTGGGATATTACGGTAAACTCTTGAAACAATTCTTCTCCAACTATATCTTTAAAACTACTTTATGTTAAAACATTCTGCAAAATAAGGCATGAAGCACGTACATTTTTATTTTTTAGACATTCGCTTATGTTACTTAAAAATGAAAAATTGATACTATACGTATCAAACCTTTCAAGTATTTAAAAAAAAAAAATCAACTTTAAATCTTTGTTTCGGGTCTAATATAGTTTCAGGACATTCATCAGCATAAAGTATTTTTCTCCGTTGAGATCGCAATGATGAAGCTACAGGAAACATATTTGGTATTTCTAGGGAACTAGCAATACGGTCGGTTAATTGAACATACTTACTCATTAAATTTTTCATCGGAACGCATTAAAATCAAACTGTTTTTTGTATTTTCTAAAACTGTTATGCCAGTTGACAGATTAACGGACGGACTTTGCAAATATTTACTAGTTTAATTTATATTTTCTAAAGTATCAAACCAAATTAGCAGGCAGCAAATAAATGTAAAATCAAAAGTTTTATTTCCTAACGATTCTGCAATGTTTTTTGCCTCTAGATTTTTTAATTCTATAAGGGCTTCATATATTTCTTCTTAATTTGTTTTTAAAGGCCTTAATGCGTCTAACCTGCTCTCTCATCTAGTCTCAGAAGGGGGTTTCAAAGTATGATTTGGAATTTTTTTCTTATAAATATCCCACCTCGTTGTGGAACTTTAAAAAAAGTTATACAAACATTGAATTGTATCGAAAAATTTAACTGCATAAAATAAGCACCGAGCAGCATCATTAACCACTAAATTTAAGGAATGCGGGCAACATGAAACTAAAAATGCTCTTGGTTCCAGGGTTCGAATTCGATTCTGAACACTCGCTTCTTTTCCTTTTATATTCGAACCATTATGTATGTATGTATGGATGTACTTTATTGAGATTTTTTTTTTACACTTAGGTATGATTCTTAATTCTATGTACCTATACTATACATAGTTATTTCAATAGCTTGTTATTAATTTGCCGACTTAGAATTGGTCAGGCTACACAATTTTTATTTTATATTAATTTAGTTTATTTTTGTAAAGCACATTAGTTGTTTCTAAGACACAGTCTCTTAGTTTTATAAAATTACGTCCACTCAACAAGACGAAGCCTATTCGAACCATTATCATAACTTTGGCTTTGACAGTTAGATACTTATTAAAATTTCATGTAATTCAAGCTTGTCTAAAATCAACTGAGTCAGTCACATTACGGTCTTGTCACAAAATACGTCACTTCTATTAAAAACTGATAGCTATGTATTTAATATTAATTAACAACAAAGCGAAAAAACAATTGCAACAATCTGCATTCTGCACCAGACTAGATAGGTATACATTAAAAGTAGCCGTTACAACAGTCATTAACTTTCACAAAAAAAAAAAAACAAACTGCCTGTGCAAGAACAATTCGACTCCACATAGAATCATCCCTCTTTAATTTTTAAGCTATATGCTCCTTTTCCATTCTATTAAAAATTTCATCTGTAATCAAGCACTTAACTCTTACACAGTGTACAATAAGAAAACCTGCACGCTCTGACCCATATGATTCCGTATGAATAAGTTTTTTTTTAAATATCTCCCATGTTATTTTCGATATTCAGTGTGCAAAAAAGAAAACTTGCACATCCATTCACCATTTGTAGCAAAGACACCTACCTACCTAATTTCCAAATATATCACCCTGTTCATACAAGAGAAAAAATCTCAACACAAAAAAGTTCCATGCTACCTCATATGTGCAAGATATATTTTATGCACACCGAGTCCCAAAATTAACATAGAGAGTATGACGAAGCAAAATACTTATTCATGTAGAATCGTATGGGCTAGAACGTGCAGGTTTTGTATCACGCACAGTACCCTGTATGTGAGACTCACATGAGACATTGTGAGTTCTCTCCTACAAAGAAAACAACAAAAAAATATATATGCTGTGTCCACGGTTGCCACTTGAAAAAAAATTGCATGACCAAAGCTGAAAATAAAAATGACCAATCGTACCAAAAAAGGACCAAAATAATTTTTGCCACAATGGCTTTTAACTTCCCATAGAAAGTTATTGTAATCGGTCCGATTTCTAGAATTGAAAATTTTGACATTTCTCGACGTTTCAAGGTTCCTAGAGTCTAAATTAAATATTTTTAGAGAGATGACTGTGCGTGCATGTGTACGTACGTTCGGGAAGAATAACGTTTTTGACATCTGGTAAAATTTTGAGAAAACCGAATTGACATTTTTTTACAAAAAATAAAAACCTTAAAAAACAATAGTAAAACTTGGTAAACATGTACTTTCGACTCAAGTATTTCTTCAAAAATTAAAAAAATATTGGCTTTAAGCTAATTTTATCTCACAGAAAATACTGTTTCCGACATTCCGTAAATTGTGCATAAAAATCCAACAGTCAGTTTTTTTCATAAAAAATTAAAACCTACAAAAAATAGTACGCAAACGCTACGAAAATTTGGTAAAAATTGGTTTTCGACTAAAAATCTCGTTAACAAGAACAGATATTGAAATCAAACTATTTCATCATACTCAAAATATCGTTGGTAATTTTTATTTTTTTTTAGAATAATTCAACTAACAACTAGCAAATCATGAAAGCCTACAAACCTTTTAAACAAGACAAATCGGCAGACGGGATGTGAAGTTATCAGTGTGGGACGCACCCCAGCCTCATTTTTTTTTTTCAGATCACAATATGTTAACATTATGTCAGGAGATCGAATAAGTCAGGAGATCGAATACTATCGCTTAATAAAATTCATATAAAATTAATTCAAAAAAATGTTTTTGCAGACCAAACGCTATGGTTATTTTTATCATCTTGACGCTCTTTGGCCAGCATTACATTATTAATGGTACCCAAGTTAAGTATGCCTTTCGTTTTTATCAGTTAATTCAAAAAATTCCTCTGAGCAGCAGCTGAGCTGTGAGGAAGTAACATCAAGTTATAAACGAACTAACTTAAATTTTGAAAACAATATTCATTTTAAGCGTTTTTATGATAATTGAATTTTTCCCAAAATTCTTTAGGTATGTATTTTATTTTTGAGATAATAAAAGGAATAGAGTCGAGTTATTTTCTTTCAATTTCTTAAAAAAGGGACCAAATGGAATAAAAAATGACCATGCGACCAAGTGAGAAAATAATGACCAAATTTGGTCTTAAAAGACCAAACTGGCAACCGTGGCTGTGTCTTTGATTTGTAGTAGAAGGTAGCACAGAATACAGAAAGAGAAACCTACCTGCTCTCTTTTTTCAGAGACATTTTTTTGTTGTTTTCTTTGTAGGAGAGAACTCACAATGTCTCATGTGAGTCTCACATACAGGGTACTGTGCGTGATACAAAACCTGCACGTTCTAGCCCATACGATTCTACATGAATAAGTATTTTGCTTCGTCATACTCTCTATGTTAATTTTGGGACTCGGTGTGCATAAAATATATCTTGCACATATGAGGTAGCATGGAACTTTTTTGTGTTGAGATTTTTTCTTCTTTTCTCTTACATGGATTTTTTTTGTGTTGAGATTTTTTTCTTTTTTTCTCTTGTACGAACAGGGTGAAATACTCGTATTTGGAAATGAGGTAGGTAGAGTTTTTAGTTCTGCGATATCTTGAGTTAAATTTTCATTGAATGCAACAATGAAAGTGATGTTAGTTAGTGCGCAAGAGATAACTTAGGACAGTTGTGATGGATGTTTTTTTGAGATTATTTTAAGAATGTTTGTGGTTAAAGAATAGCAAATATGTAGTAGTACATATTTGTTTGCAAGATCAGATTACATTTTCTTGCTCCTGGCAATGCGCCCCCAGAATTCTGCGCCCTGTGCATTTGCACATCTTGCACATATGCTTTGTCCGGCCCTGGTCCTTGTAGAAGGCCTTGGAGGGTCTCAGCTTGCTTACAGAAAAAGTAATTTATGAATTTAAAATTCCACTTCCTTTTAGAGAAAATTTCCAACTATATAAAGTTATCCCTCTACCTACCCGTTTTAATAACAAACTTGTATTTGTACAACCAACTTCAAAATATCTCATCATTGATTACAAAAAAGAACACTACTATAACATAGAAAGTGAAGAACTGAGTCATTTTAAAAATTTGAATAACAATTTTTTGTGCGAAATGACACATCCATTATTTAATACAAATACCAATAACCCTCAATGTGAAATCCAACTTTTGCAAAGAACCCAATCTTTCCCGACTTCTTGTGAAATAAAAGAATCAAACATTTCAACTGTTTGGATACAAGTATCCCAACCCAATACTTGGCTATTTTCTACTTTAGGAAAATATATAGTAAGTAGACGAAATATGCCAAGATACTGTGGTAACACATACTCTAGGAGGAACAGCTATCTTAATACTTACCGGAAACTGTTTCCTAAAATCAAAAGATCTCCCTGTACGGTCCAAAAACGAAAAATCCACTTTTGTGTATAACTCCTTCATTCCTGCCTTAAATATTTCAGAAATTAGAGACAATTACCCGAAAAATGAAGCAAAACCCGAGGTTACATTTGTTAAATATTCTAGTCGCGATGAACTAAAACTTCTCCCCAAAAATATACAATTTCAAAAAACTAGAGAACTAACACCATTCTTAACAATAGACAAGCATGACTTACATCACTATACAGTTATATATTTTAATCTTCACCATTCTTTTAATATCACTTTGCTACAGACGATACAAAACATACAAATTAAAACATGAGAAAACAAAAAATTTAGAAAAGGGAAAAATTGTCCAAGTAAACAATAAAGAAAACGATATACCAATTTTCGTGTTAAGCAATTAAAAAAAAAAATATATTATCATTGTGACATCATATAATATATGATATCATTAAAATTATATTGAAAAAAAAACATTATACACGTATAATAACAAAAAATAAATATTATTTAATGGATACATTTACATATTTAGAAAAAATATATACATATATCTATAAAAAAAATAAATAAATTTAAAATATAAGTAAAATATGTGCATTTAATACTTATAGGCAATCATAAAACAGTAAAAGAAAAAAAAACTAAAATCGCTTATAGCAATACAAAAAAAATTAAACCTACATACATCTACTAAATTGAAAATTTACTTATAAAAAAATATATATTAGCAATCATAAGGTGAAAAAAAAAATAAACGAATCATTGTTAATTATATGTAAACATAACACAAAAAATATACTTACATAAATTGTTCATAAAAAAAAAAGAAGAAAATTGTAAAAACTGTTACTTCTTCGCAATTTGTTTAAGAAAATAATAACAATTTATCTTTTCTAAATAAACTTATTATATTTCGAATTAAATTAATTGAATTAAATTAAATTTTCGAATAAGTCATCAAATCCGTAGCCAAAATATATTCCATTTAAGGGTTTCAAAGAGAACTGTTCGAATTCAACTTCAAATATATTGTCTAGGCTTTCTTAGTACTCAGCTTTAACAATTTTTTTTAAAATAACGTTAAATTTTTTGTTTGCGTTGCAACAGCTTTCTTTATTTTGGTGTTCTTCAAATCAAGATACTCTTGAAAAACTTTAAGTTCTTCTTGCCTTTATGGGCTGTGTTTTAAGGAATTGTAGATATGACAAAACAAACAGACGAGAAACGTACTAGGTAGGTGAAAAAAAAATAAAGTGGCGATTGGCGAAAACAAATGAAAAGCAAACGTCATGTCATGTCAGTCTGAATGACTGAGTTTAATATGGGAGGTTGTATGTGGAGGAAACACATTGATAATTTTGTTGATGGAATAAAAAGATTGGATTTGTTGTTTTAAAAAAAGAAAATATATGATATGCGGGCCATTTCATGTTGGCCCGGGCCACGTGCCAAAATAAAAAACTTAGTGCCAAATGGCCCGATCGGGCACATTTTGGCAACGCTGCCCGCGAGCCACAACTATTCTCAAACCCCAAATAAATCATTCAACACCATTCATTGGAAACCAATTACCATCGAAAGGGCACCCAACCAATGAACCATGAAATAAAACACCGACCAAGCATAATTTCCATTTCATTCTTATTATAGAACAATACTTTGCAATACTTACATAATGACGCCATATACGCGCCTCTATTGTAGCGAATGCAGAAATGTAAACAAACAACTGCAATGCAATAGAGTATGTCAAGTGCAATGTGCAATATGAAACCTACCAGCTACGATCGATGATGACACACCCAGAAGTACTTGAGTGGGTCACCATACGATCGGCATAGAGGTTTAGGTATGTTCTACGTAACGATGAATGAAGAATTGTGACCACGGTGTGTGGCCTGGTTCTGGTAAACTCGATTGAAGTGACCTGGTTTTGGTGATGATAAGTAGTGAATATGGTACGAAAACTGATAAATAGAGAACCAAATGGGAAGAAGGGCAGAGTTGAGAGTAGAATACAGAACAGCTAAGGTCGCAGCCAAGCATTGAGACAGTGGGCCTTTACTGAGAAGAAATCAAATAAATAAAACCTAAATGAAGAAAAACTAAAAATCTTAAGTCTTTCATTTTCAACTCTCCGTCATCTGCTCTTCCCTTACTACAAGGAAGCACGGCAGAAGCGTAACATTTGGCGATCTTGCCAGGAGCAGCGGGCCTTTACTGAGAAGAAATCAAATAAATAAAACCTAAATGAAGAAAAACTAAAATCTTAAGTCTTTCATTTTCAACTCTCCGTCATCTGCTCTTCCCTTACTACAAGGAAGCACGGCAGAAGCGTAGCACTGGAGACAGCTAGCTAGGGACCGAGCTGGCTGGAGACGCATGTTGGTTGAGGCCCAGGTCCGCCCGGACTGTAGCGCCACCTTAAGTAAGTAAGTAAGTAAGATCAAAAATGCCAACATTATATTTGGATTTTGAAAAAATTCAAAAATTTTGTATATACGTAACAAACCAGTCTAAGAAACCGCTCTTACGATTATCGGAAAAAATTAATTTGATTTTTGGAATTAATTAAATAGCATTTTAATTATTGACGACAAACTTTTCTTATAGCTACATTTTTTTTATTTTAAAATATAAGTACGAGTATCATTTGTAAAAAGCGTCTTTGGATAAAGAAGCAAGTTCGTGAGACCCAGTTATGACATTTTTTAACTTAATTTTTGTAATAAAAATAAAAATAAAATAATGGAAAAACAAACTATAAACATACTTTGTTTAATTCATTTGGTACAGATTATAATCATTTGCAAAAAGATACAAATATTTAGGCTGTTTATTAACGAAAATTTAGTTGTTTTCAATTAGTTGAGCTCGAACCCATAATATGATGAATCTGCGACCGAATTTGAAATTTGAAATTTGAAATTTTGAAAATTGAAATTTGAACAATTTCGTGATGATTATTGTAAATTCTTGAATTAATTATAAAAAAAGTGATATTGAGCATGGTTCAGAAAACATCGAAATTCAAGGATTGAAAACTGATTTGTCTGTTAAAACAAAACTAATTCACCTCACTATTTTGTTGTGCCCACCGCATGGTTATGTTTCTGGTTTTTACATCTTTTCATGGGCACCATGTCAAAATTACAAATAAAATAATGTAAACAAACGGGTTTTGGAGAGTGAAACGTACGAAAGTTCCCATTTGGTAAATTAAGTATTTTTGCATTTGCACGCACGAGTGTGCCTTCGCTCACGAAATGATTTTGTTCATGGTGTTTGCGATAGTGAATGTGCCTTATAGTTACAATTTCGTGTGATATCGGAGGTGGGTATTTTGTTTTTTTGTTTGAAGTCCGTTGAAAACTAGGGCCTAGTAACTTACAACTCTCAACCATTCCTGTGTGCGAGTACTGTTGTCAGGGATGGAAGATTTGGATTTGTTTTGGAATTTAATTGTTTACGTAATGTTGTGAGTTGACTTTTTCTTTCAAGAATTCGTTGCTAGAAAGGTTTACCTTTTATGAATGTTATCGACTGACGTCCTCAGTTTCACGTCCGACTTTAAAATCAAGCAAATACATCAGGTTAATGAGTTGTCACTTTTAAAAATAAAAAAAACTCAAACACATTATGAGTTTTTAGAATAATCACGCAGTATAAAGGCAATTAAAAAATGTTTTTTGAAGTTTTCCCAAATCTGTAATTCCTATCTTTAATATAAAAATAATGTTAATATTAATACATACTAACATGTTATTTGCAAGTAATCTCATTTATCATACAAGATGCTCTAAACTGGATAGGGTGATAAACTAGATCATGAACTTTCAGATAACTTATAAACAAACGTTCTATGCACGCAGTCATCTATTTAATAAATAGTTATTTAGATTATAGGAACTTTGAAACGTCAAAAAATTCAACTTTATAAATCGGATCGATTGCAAGAACTTCCAATGAGAAGTGCCTTTGGTTTTGACGAAACCCTTCGTTGGATTAGAAATAACCTTCCGGACCGTTAAATACAAGTAGTATTGGATGGATCCAAGTCTGAGCAACACAAAATAAATGCTGTTGTGCCCCAAGACTTTGTTCAGTCTCCAAGACTCTTTCTAACTGTTATTAATGATCTTCTGTTTGAAACTTTTAATCCACTTACCTGATTCGCTGACGATAGTACCCTCAACCTTTAATATTGGTTTGTATATTTACAACTCTCCTCTTCGGATGTGGACCTTCAACGGCTATGTATGATAAGCTCGTTGAATTCTGACCTAGACAGCATTGTTAAATGGGGAATCAAAACTCAAGAACTTAATGCGCTAAAAGCTTGATGCTGCTTATTGTAGTTAAAATTTAATTTGCCCCTTTTTCACAATCCGTGAGTGGCACTTACATCAAAGACACTGAAAATCTCGAAATTATCGGATCGGTACCTACTGTGTATTATCAATCACCTCTTGTAGAAGGATCACATAAGCGATGTCACGAAAAATGCTGCAATATGTTTCAGGCAAGGCATCAAGTTGCTCTCCCTCTCTGATCTGGCTGTTATTTATAAGACTTATATACTTCCAAAGCTTAAGTATAACTCCTGTTCCTCGGTTGGTTCTCTTGCAACTTACTGAAGTCTCTTGAACAGTAGAGCATTTAAATTGATTTTTGATGTTATCATTGTCTAATGGTTTACGTCGCTTGAACACTGTCGTAAAGTGTCTTGTCTCACCATTTATTACCGTTGCTTTAAAGGATTATGCCCTAGAAAAATAGCCAGTTGCGTTCCTCAGCTCAAGCAATTCAACCGTTATACTCTGACACCTCCAGAAATGGTCATCAGTATATCCTCGAGTCCAACTTCGGACGTACTTTCAAGTACAGAGATTAGTTCTTTAGTCGTACTACGCAAACATGGAATGCTTTTTATTATTATTGAGTTTGATTGGTAAGCGAATGTCACATTATCTTTATTTATTATTTTATTTAAGTTTCTCTTATCTGTAAGATTTGGAATATGCAATACCATAGAATCTCATAGGATTTCCAACTTCTGGATTTTTTGAGAATTTAAGTTTTGTTCAGTCTCCAAGACTCTTTCTTACTGTTATTAATGATCTTCTGTTTGAAACTTTTAATCCACTTACCTGATTCGCTGACGATAGTACCCTCAACCTTTAATATTGATTTGTATATTTACAACTCTCCTCTTCGGATGTGGACCTTCAACGGCTATGTATGATAAGCTCGTTGAATTCTGACCTAGACAGCATTGTTAAATGGGGAATCAAAACTCAAGAACTTAATGCGCTAAAAGCTTGATGCTGCTTATTGTAGTTAAAATTTAATTTGCCCCTTTTTCACAATCCGTGAGTGGCACTTACATCAAAGACACTGAAAATCTCGAAATTATCGGATCGGTACCTACTGTGTATTATCAATCACCTCTTGTAGAAGGATCACATAAGCGATGTCACGAAAAATGCTGCAATATGTTTCAGGCAAGGCATCAAGTTGCTCTCCCTCTCTGATCTGGCTGTTATTTATAAGACTTATATACTTCCAAAGCTTAAGTATAACTCCTGTTCCTCGGTTGGTTCTCTTGCAACTTACTGAAGTCTCTTGAACAGTAGAGCATTTAAATTGATTTTTGATGTTATCATTGTCTAATGGTTTACGTCGCTTGAACACTGTCGTAAAGTGTCTTGTCTCACCATTTATTACCGTTGCTTTAAAGGATTATGCCCTAGAAAAATAGCCAGTTGCGTTCCTCAGCTCAAGCAATTCAACCGTTATACTCTGACACCTCCAGAAATGGTCATCAGTATATCCTCGAGTCCAACTTCGGACGTACTTTCAAGTACAGAGATTAGTTCTTTAGTCGTACTACGCAAACATGGAATGCTTTTTATTATTATTGAGTTTGATTGGTAAGCGAATGTCACATTATCTTTATTTATTATTTTATTTAAGTTTCTCTTATCTGTAAGATTTGGAATATGCAATACCATAGAATCTCATAGGATTTCCAACTTCTGGATTTTTTGAGAATTTAAGTTTTGTTCAGTCTCCAAGACTCTTTCTTACTGTTATTAATGATCTTCTGTTTGAAACTTTTAATCCACTTACCTGATTCGCTGACGATAGTACCCTCAACCTTTAATATTGATTTGTATATTTACAACTCTCCTCTTCGGATGTGGACCTTCAACGGCTATGTATGATAAGCTCGTTGAATTCTGACCTAGACAGCATTGTTAAATGGGGAATCAAAACTCAAGAACTTAATGCGCTAAAAGCTTGATGCTGCTTATTGTAGTTAAAATTTAATTTGCCCCTTTTTCACAATCCGTGAGTGGCACTTACATCAAAGACACTGAAAATCTCGAAATTATCGGATCGGTACCTACTGTGTATTATCAATCACCTCTTGTAGAAGGATCACATAAGCGATGTCACGAAAAATGCTGCAATATGTTTCAGGCAAGGCATCAAGTTGCTCTCCCTCTCTGATCTGGCTGTTATTTATAAGACTTATATACTTCCAAAGCTTAAGTATAACTCCTGTTCCTCGGTTGGTTCTCTTGCAACTTACTGAAGTCTCTTGAACAGTAGAGCATTTAAATTGATTTTTGATGTTATCATTGTCTAATGGTTTACGTCGCTTGAACACTGTCGTAAAGTGTCTTGTCTCACCATTTATTACCGTTGCTTTAAAGGATTATGCCCTAGAAAAATAACCAGTTGCGTTCCTCAGCTCAAGCAATTCAACCGTTATACTCTGACACCTCCAGAAATGGTCATCAGTATATCCTCGAGTCCAACTTCGGACGTACTGTCAAGTACAGAGATTAGTTCTTTAGTCGTACTACGCAAACATGGAATGCTTTTTATTATTATTGAGTTTGATTGGTAAGCGAATGTCACATTATCTTTATTTATTATTTTATTTAAGTTTCTCTTATCTGTAAGATTTGGAATATGCAATACCATAGAATCTCATAGGATTTCCAACTTCTGGATTTTTTGAGAATTTAAGTTTTTGTTAGTTGTATTGATGTTTTTTTTATTTTAGTCGTTTACTAAGTAATGTGTAAAGATATGCATGTGTAATATAGTTTTGTTGTTATGTTTGTTCCTTAAATTCATTATCTCTAATATTGATTATTTTGTTAAAATTAATAAATATGACAAAAACAAAAAACAACCTACATATTATTCGTATTTTAATCGAACAAATTTCATATTCTTTCATATCTACAAACAAAAATATTACAAATGATTAATTTCGAGGGACTTAAATCATACAATAAATCACTCCAGTATCAGAATTTACAATCTTTCCCTACATATATCGGGTGATTTTTTTGAGGTTAGGATTTTCATGCATTAGTATTTGACAGATCACGCGGGATTTCAGACATGGTGTCAAAGAGAAAGATGCTCAGTATGCTTTGACATTTCACCATGAATAGATTTACTAACGAGCAACGCTTGCAAATCATTGAATTTTATTACCAAAATCA
Source organism: Eupeodes latifasciatus (assembly GCA_920104205.1). Classification (NCBI taxonomy): domain Eukaryota; kingdom Metazoa; phylum Arthropoda; class Insecta; order Diptera; family Syrphidae; genus Eupeodes; species Eupeodes latifasciatus. Next base: position 57,678,135 of record OV049927.1, read on the forward strand.
GTGTTCGGTTCGAAATGTGTTTCGCGCTTTACGCAAATTTTATGCGTTTTTTTTTTTAAAAAAGTTCTCAAGCTCTTAAAAAATCACCCATTATATTAAACAATGTCCTCTTTTCAATGGAGGACAATAAATACATAATGGGTGATTTTTTAAGAGCTTGAGAACTTTAAAAAAAAAAAAAAAACGCATAAAATTTGCGTAAAGCGCGAAACACATTTCGAACCGAACACTGATTTTGGTAATAAAATTCAATGATTTGCAAGCGTTGCTCGTTAGTAAATCTATTCATGATGAAATGTCAAAGCATACTGAGCATCTTTTTCTTTGACACCATGTCTGAAATCCCGCGTGATCTGTCAAATACTAATGCATGAAAATCCTAACCTCAAAAAAATCACCCGATAAAAGGCCTTCACATCGGTCAGTCTCCTCTTATCCATGGTCTCGAGTGTTACCTTCAAACAATTTTATCATACAAAATCCAACAGTCAATTACTATGCTTAATTTTGTCAGTATTTTGTTTTATATCAGACATAAAAACTTTCAAAAAATGCTACTAAAATTGGTGAAAATTGAGTTTCGTCTAAAAATGTCAGAAACGAAAACAGGTGTTGAAATTAAACTTCCTTTGTGATATTCAAAATATTGTTGCTATTTTTTAGCTTATTTCTTAGAAAAATTCCATTGACAACTTTTTTTAGAAAACATGAAAATCTACAAAAAAATTTTTTGTTTTAAAACTGCCCCTTACTCTTAAATTGGGGAGATAGACTCCCCTCCAAAGTAAAAAATGCTTTGCCACTTTTTGTCGCCTAACGGCCCTTTCACACCAAACGAATCCGAATCAGTCAGAATCACTCTGAATCAAGTTGAATCTGATTCGTCATCTCCACTCTTTCACACCAGCTGAATCAACCTGAATCATAAATCGCACTATTTTCTTTAACTTTGAAAATTAATAACTCCACGTCCATCTCGTATGGTTGTTGATTCAAGAATCAAGAATCAAGGAATCCAACAGGTTGAATCAAGTGCGACCTCGAATCAAACCTGATTGAACCAGATTCGTCCGGTCTGAAGGCGGGAAAAGAATCCCTTCACATTTAAACGGAGCGCTCGAAGCCGAATCTTGGTCAATCAGATTCAACTTGATTCGGAGTGATTCTGATTGATTCGGATTCGTTTGGTGTGAAAGGGCCCTAAGTTATCACTCTTGCGTATTTCTATGTTGCTTGTTGTTTTACTGTTTAAATGCTCTGTCTTTTCACTTTTGAGAAGTCAGTGTTTTTCCTCCCCTTTTGCCCCCAGTGCTCGTGACCTTATATATGCAGTGACGCTTTGAGTTGCCATCGGTTCTCAATGAATTGTGTTGTCAGCAGAGAACTTCGAAAAAGGTTATTCGTGACGGATTTGGCGATCTTTTTGGTAGCATTTCCCTGTTTTGTCATAGGTCTGAAAAAAGTGGTCCTAGTCGATTATAGCTTCCCGAAAAGTTCAGACATCCATGATACTGAAAGCGTGCCTAGCGTCGATCGCAATATGGTCAATCTGATTGATGGTAAATTGATCTGGAGAATTCGAAGTTCCTTTGTGGAAAACGGATACTGATGAGGTTTCACTCCGCAGCCTCCCCTTCCCTTCCTAGCTTGCCACTAAATCTCGTAAGACAATTTTTTTTCGTAGCTAGGGCACTGCTTTATCCAAGAACTCGAAGAACATGTTCTTGGTGTTATTTATAGTTGATGCGAATGGTCATGGGGCGCTCGTTGATGTACTTGTTCATATGCTGAGGTAAAAAAGATTTTGAACATTTCTGTTTTTGTTTTTATTCATTTTAAATTATTTAAAACAAGTTTAGAGGTACAAAAAAAATTGTAATTTCTAAAAAAAACACAGTTAAAAGAGTATACTTAAAAAAAATGTCATGCACACATACATATATTTCGCTTGTTTTCTCTCAATGCACGATTTTATTATTTTTTTTTTGTACAATTTCAACAACTGTGTACTTGTACTGGTACTGGTAGATATACTTGAAAATTCACAGCTCTGGTAAGAAAAAATACCTTCCGACTTATATGATAACTAATTAACAAGAACCCAAATACCTACCAAAATTTTTTCAATTAATCAATTCAGACTGAAAAATCTTTGCTTACTTGCAAAGCAATACAAACCTAGGAATTCACATGTTATAATATATTGTTAATCAACACATCGGTCGATTGAACTAAAAAAAACATTTCTCCTTTTATTCATTGTCTTAACTCTTTCAGCCACGGATTTACAAAGACTACTTTATAAAAGCAATACACGTATTTTTTACTTAATAATAGTTTTATTATTTATAAAAAAAATAAAAATTTGAAAATTCAACAAACTGTTTTTGAGAAATTAGGTGGTTATTTTACTAACCACCGCACCGTGGCGCTCAACCTTGCACATAAATAAACTTAAATAAAAATGAAAAAGATAATTTAATTACATGAAAAATAAAAGGACTACATATTTTGTATGAAAATCCGAGAAACATTTTTTGTCTTTTGCGGATAAAAAGCGGGACTTTACAAGTGTTGCATTTCCATACGGTACTTGAAGGATTTGTTGCTGCATTTTTGGTGCAAATTGCTTTCCGTCCGTAATTCGTTCGGAACTGATGGCTTGCGGCGTTTTATGGAGACAGGCACTGGACAGGAAGACCTATGTTTCCTATTTTTCCGGTGTATATTTCAAAATCTAAACAATATCCAGACTCCGCACACTTCATTCAAACCTTATATCCTCGCTTGATTGGCTTTTTTGGCATATACTGCTTTAGAAAGTTGCGCCTCTTAAATTTGATCATACTTTCATCAATAGCAATATTTTTTGAGGAGTAAAAGTTTTATTCAAAATTTCGTTTTAGAATGTCTAACATTGGCCTTACTTTATAGAGTTTGCCAAAACTAGCACTGGTTCTATTAGGCAAACTCTCGTTGAAGGTTGATAGGTATGTCACCAAGCACCATCATAGCTGGAAGCCCATCATTGCACTCGTCGTCTAGGTCTGAACTACATCAGCTGATGGAATATCTTCTAGAACAAAGTCTGCCATATCACCTTCATTCAGAACACGGGCATTCTGCAAATGTAACATCCAATTCCGTTGAAAACATTATTGAAATAAAACCTACTAAACTCACAGTGGTCAGTTAACTAACCACCATATTACTTTTATTTGTTTTTATAAAAAACGAATAATTTCAAATTTAGTGTTATTATAAATCAATCAAATAAACACTAAATTACAAAAAAAAAACACTAAAATCATAACACCAGAAGCACTCTTACCTTTTTTACAGATTTTCAAAACTTAACATAGACAAAAATGACACTGAACGTGTTGTGTAAAAAATCTTATAGCTCATCTGCTGCGTTTCATTTGCAGATATTCCGCAACGTACAACGAAAACATACCAAAGTACACATATAAATTAGAATTTTACCGTTAGGTGAGATTGAAATATATTTTGAATACCCGCGAATAGGTGTTTAGTAAACTAACCACCAGACCTGAAAGAGACCTTGCAAATCATAGTCGCCAATGCAACAAGAGCATAATACAACCAAAATCATTTCTTTACTTGCCTTGGTTATCTTTTAACACACAAATAACATATCATTTGGGGGAGTACAAAAAAAAAGCCGGCAAGGAATGGAATCAGAACGAAATAGGTACTTCACGCAAAAGCAAATATAAACAAAAATGTTATCCCTTTAACTTTATCGAGACCATTATTTTTGGCACAAACAAAAACGAAAACAAAAACCCATGGGAGGAGTAAAAAGGATAGAATAGCAAAGAAACAACATATTGTAGAAAGAGCTTTAATTTTTGTAGGAAAGATCTACATACATATATTTAAAGCTTTTAAAAATATAACGTTTTCAATTTCGTAGGTCAATCATCTTCATAGGCTTGAGAAATTTGTATATGATTGTTTGTGCATACAATTTCGGCATTTTAGTTCTTTTGAAAAATGTACTTTAATGAAATTTAGAAAATATACTGATTTACAGAGATTGTAAAGATCGGCTGACATTTGGATTTGTCTTCAAGCTGTAAAAATGGAAGACTGTGTGTGCAAAGTCACACATAAACCAAACACATTGGAACCCTAACCAATAAAATCTCAAGTACAGTGTCATGTTTAATATCGTAAAGTTAAAATTTAAAAGCATGAAAAATTGCAATTTTACTACAAAGTAAACTCGTTTTTTTTTTTTTTTTTTGTGTTTTTATTAAATTTCTTAGCACGAGTATAAAAACTTTGGTAGGAGTGGTCTATTTCCCCACAATTTTATAAAATGGGCTTAAAATAAAAAAAAAAATATATTTAACGGCAACACTTACACTTATAAATTATACCTTTTTCAAAAGCCCGAACACTTAGCTTTATAATTGATTTAAAATAAAGTTGTTTCAATCAATAGTTTTTGAAATCTTTGACTTCAAAGTCAAAATTTTTGAAAAAAAGGTAAGATAATAAATGTCAGTATTATTTTTCTCGTGTTATTAAATGCCAATAAAGAAGTAATTGATGTGAATAGGTACTCTGATTAATTTATTATTATTATAATTCTTCTAGTTTTTGAGATAATTGAAAAATAGTAAAACTATATTTCTTCTTTAAAGCTGAGAGTTTCTTCAATTTTAAAAGGAACTTTGCATATATGTAATAAAATTTGCACCCACTCAAAAGCTTATAGTGACCCTCATCCCATAGTAAAATTTGCTCTACCAAAAACCGTTATCTTGGCTCCAAAGTTACTCTTCCCAATTTTTTTTAATTACAGTCAAGCAAAAACGTTTACTCTTTCAAACTGTTTTCAAAATCTTTTTTCGGTTTGAAAAATTTAGGCAAACTTAAATCATGCAATGAAAAACTACGACTTTATAAGAATTTGATTCGAATTGCGTTAAATTATAGAAAAAATATTCAATTTTATACAATTAAATTCAAATCCGAACCCTTAATTTTATGATTTTTTGAACACATCCTTGATATAATTTTTCGGAGTGAGTTCTACAACTTGAGAAATTCAGTGTTAATTATTGAATGTATTATAATAAAATAATGATGTGCAGGCTGTTTATACAACAAAATTATAAATTAATTTAGTATCAACACAATGAAAACAAAACCATAGCTAAATACGGATGTTTTCGAAGAAAAAAAGTAAATAAAAAAATCTGAAAACAGCGAAAATCAAGAACTGACACAAATTGAGTTGTCAATATTTTGCATTGTGTTTTTGTTGGATTTCACATATATAATATATTGTATATACATGAACCCGATGTCAAAATTGCAAATATAAGAATGTTAACAAACGAGTTTTGGAGGGTGAAACGCAAGAAGATGTTCCATCTTTGTTATTAAGTAATCTGATTTTTATTGAGTTCTTTAACGGACACAACAACGCCATTAACTATCTTTGGTTTTAGGTTTGTTTGTTTTTGTGTTTTAAATTCAGCTGAAATAATATTTCTGATGTTTTGGCAGATACAGAGGAAACACAAAACGAAATAAAAATATTAAAATATGTACATATGTATGTGGGTTCATACCAAGTAAACAATAACATTTTCAGCTTGTAACTTAGTTATTTTATAATTTTGTTTATAGATATGAAAATAATTAAGATGGATGCACATAGGTACCTACTATTTACCAATTCTGTTAATAACTTGCCTGCTAATTTTTAAATTTAAATATGATGTAGGTATCCAAGCAGCATATTTTACAATACACAATTTCACAATCAATTCGCTACTCTACAACATTCGGAGAAACATTTCAATAATTGCAAGAGAAGGTAGCTACTGCATTACTTTAGACCGGCAAATTAAAATTATTGTTGTAGTCTACTACCTACTAATTTTATGATTTAGTTTCTAAATCACATATTTATTTATTAAGCAAACAAAGCGTTTGAAAACCAGGAATTAAATTGTCTCAAGCATTTTTTTGTTTTTGTTTGTAGATCCGAATCTGGGTAAATGATCGAAATCGATCGAAAATGGATTTATTTTTTAGATAAGAACTTTCTTAGAGTTGCTGAACAGAAACACGACCGTTTGCTATACAAACAAGTTTTGCACTGACAAAAAGAAAAACCCCAAACAAAAACAAAAAGTATACAAGGGACTGCAGCAAGCTTATACACTTGAAGTCTATAGAATTATTGTTGTCAGAATGTATGTATGTAGCTAGCCAATGTTTGATGGTGAAGATGCTTTTAGTTCTCTGGGTGACTTTGACTTTAACCTAGTACCTAGTTTCGCTCTCTTGTTATTGTTAAGTGCTCTGTATCTGTATCGTAGTTTCTGCTATACTCACTCACATCTATTAAAGCACTTGCACTAAGCAAGCAAGCCATATAATACATGCTTGCTTGAATGGTGTGCTCAAAGTTTGATACAAAACAAACTGAAAGTCTGCCATGAAATAAAATCACGAATTTCTAAGCCTTCGCTTCCACATTTTGCGATGCATTTTGCACGACATGTCCCCATTTCTGCGACTTTCTCCCAAAAGGGGTTTCTTTGCAAACTACGAGTATAAATACATTTTTCTAGTGCTACTGCTAATGCTTCTGCTAGTGCTACTGTTACTGTTACTACTATTCCTACTGCAACTATAACTTTTTGCTCTCATTCTTTGTAAACTTATCAACCTAAGTCTGACACGGTTAAAACTACCTTATTTCTTGAAAACTGCTGTATTAAGGCCGATCTATAGTAGTGGGACTAAACGTAAGCTGAGACACACCTATTTTAATACTTGCAATATTGAGGAGGATTGACATTTGCGATCTGTCAAAGTGGTTTGCCTAAGAAAAAACTCCATAAAAAGTCGTTAAAATAAAAGATAAATTAATTTTTTTTTGTGAAAACTTGAAAAAATTACAATTATTATACCAGCAAATTGAAATACCAGTAAGTCATAGTATTTAAGACTCTTAAATCTCCTTGCAAAGGTTCCAAATTTAACATAACCTATGAACAAAAGAGGGCTTGAAAAAACTTCTCCGGTTCATTATAATAACCCAAAAGGAGGCCCCACACAGAACCTAATCAAAATGACAACATCAGGAATCAGTGCGGATAAAATGAGGGAAATCCTAATGGAAAATAATGCAAGGCTTGTTTCAGAACTCGTGTCTAAGACCGACATCCAATTACTCTACGCCGATCTGTCAGTCCTCAAAGCAAAACAGGAGGAGATTTCCTCAAAAGTCGTTTTTTTAGAAAATCGAAATAAGTTTCTAGAGTTGCAAATGGAAAAAATATTGCAAAAGAGTGTTGAAGATAATGTGGTGGTGCATATGCCTCACGAAGTAAACATCGATCCGATCGAAAAAGCAAAGGACGTATGCGCTGGACTAATCGACGCAAATGAAACAAACCCAGGCGTTGAGTCTGCGCATAGAGTTAACGGCCAAGGTTCACGATCGGCAATAGTAATCGTGAAATTAAAGTCCCGAACAGCAGTTCTAAACATCTTGAAAAATGCTGAGCAACTTAAGGGGACCAACGTAAGTGTCCACAAAGACCTGCCACTAAGTATGCGCCAAAGAAGAAGCAAGCTGGTATCAGTAATGAAGGTGCTGCTCCAGTCAAAACCAAAAAGAAAATCTTTGTGAGAGACGACAGACTGTATGTTGAGGACTTTACATGGGATTCATCGCAAGGTCTGAGAAATGGAAGCGACAGTTTATCCAAAATAAAACAACTTATTGGAGAAATCCCCCAATCGTTAATAATTTTATTAAACAAATTAAAGACACAACAATTTAACAACAATAACGAAACGTCAACTTCAGAAAATGTAAATGACAGGAATGTCATTACTCAAATAATTGGTAGGTAAAGGTGGAAACAGAAGTGAAGAAGAAGCCGCTGTACACTTTTCGGGTGGATTTCCAAGTAGGAGTTCACACGTCGCATCATCCAATTGAAAAGAAACCGTCTGCTAGGCGAACTTAAGCTTTTCAACGTTAAAAATATTAAGCTACAAAGTCGCCGGGCTTAAAAATAAAAATATATTTGCAGATTTTTTCAATTTATATTAAAGAATTTGATATTTTTATTTTATTTGAAACACATATTGTAGATTATGATGAAACTAGTTATAAGAATATTTTCATAAATTACGAATTAGTATTTATACCAGCTGTTAAGACCAGCATATTTGGGAGAGGAAGTGGTGGAGAGCTCTTCGGATATAGGAAGCATTTCAAAGACGCTGTAATGAAGTTCAGAAGTATAAACGAAGTTCGAATAATAGAAACCAAATTAGAAGGAAAAATTCACCACATCATTCCAATTTATCTGAACTGTAGTCATTGGCAACGCGACTTCGAAAAACTGCAAGACCTCTTAAATGCATTAGAACTAACAAATTTGGTGCTGATAGGAGACTTCAATGGAAGAATAGGCTTTTCACAAAATAATTTGTGGAATCAACACATCAAAAATTGCTTACCATCGAAAGTCAAAGGATGAGGTATGTGATTCAAAGGGAGAAAAAATTCTTAAATTAGCAGATGCTTTTGACTGTGGTGTATTAAATGGAAGCTGTGAAGGTGATCGTAGAGGAGAATTTACTTTTATTCGTGGTTCAGCATGCTCAGTAATAGATTATTGTTTTATTTCTTGAGATTGGTACTCGTGTTTTAATGATTTAAGACTAGCAGTTAAAGGGTTTTCAGATCATATGCCATTAGAGGTAACATTCAAAGTAAGATCATCTTCAAGTGAAGCTGCTGTGCCTGTGCCTGAGCTTCTTCCAAAACTTATATGTCTCTCCATACTTCCGATCGATATTTCAGCGAAATCTAGAAAAAGAGCTTCATTACCAGATAACCGACAGCAGTTTAAGGAGCCCTGACGTAGAAACCCTAATTAATATAATCAAAAAAAGCAATACCACAAACAAAATCCAGAAGAAAAGTTTTAGAACAGAAGCAAAAATGGTTCGACAGTGAATGTTTGAGAGCTAGAAATGCGTCTTTTGCTTTTTTGAAACTAGTGAGAACGACCAACAACTGTCACTTCAAATTGCTATATGCACAGGCAAATAAATATTACAAAATGCTCTGTAAGAAAAAAAAAAAGCGAAATGGATCGGAGAAATATTGAGACAATAAACAAAACAAAATCTTCAGCGGAGTTTTGGAAAGCAGTTAGGCTTGTAAGTGGAAAAAAAACATGACCTGCACAGTTATCAATATAGAAGAGTTAAAAATGCATTTCATGAATCTTCTCAACACAGCACAAAAATCACCATTGATTCAGTATGCGCCACCTTACATATTTGAGGAATTCTTAGATGCTCCTATCACGCTCTCTGAGGTAGAATTAGTTATAGAGAAATCTAAAAATGGGAAAGCTCCGGGAGAGGATAGAATACCCTTTGAATATTTTAAAAATCTAACACCCGAATTTTTAAACTTTCTAACCGTGGAGTACAACAGAATTTTTGAGACAGGTGATGTTCCGAGAAGTTTTCGAAGAGCAATCATTTTCCCACTACACAAGAAAGGAGACACTGAAGATCCGACTAATTACAGAGGCATTTCATTTCTCAACGCAGTGGCAAAGTTATTTGGAGCAATACTGTTCAACCGGTTAAGCGAGTTGGTCGAAAACAAGCAGATTTTGCATGAATTTCAAGCGGGTTTCAGAAAAAACTATTCAACGATAGACCAAATTTTCTCTTTTGTAAATATTGGCGACATCTATAAAAAAAGAGAGAAAAAGCTGTATGCCTTTGTAGATTTCCGGGCAGCTTTCGACTCAATTCCCAGAGAAGCACTTTACTACAAACTACGGATACGGAATCTCTACAAAAATGATATCTGTCATCAGAGCAATCTACAAAGAAAATATTGCAAGGGTATGGGATGGTAAATTCCTCTCAGACAAGTTTGAAACGTCAATGGGCGTTAAACAAGGTTGTGTTCTTAGTACTCTATTTTACTGCAAAGCTGGAATTTATCGGTTAATCTTGCCAAGTCGAAAATTAGTGAGGGGGGGGTGGCAGGTTTTCGAGGTGTGAAAAGTGGACGTTTGAGGAGGAACCAATAGAGATTGTTAAAGAGTCCTAGGAGTCTTAATTGCTTTTAATCTAAACCTAAAAAAGCATCTTCAATACAAACTATCTGAAGCTAAACGAGCTATGTATTCTGTGTGGAGAAGTTGTATTGAAAGGAAAAACATATCACATGGAGAGTATCAAATCTTTGGTACAGCTGCATTATCAATTCTTTTCTACGGAGCCCAAGTTTGGGGATATATTTCCTATGAGGCTGTGGAAAAATTTCTTCGTTTTTTATACGGAATACTTTCAAGTTGCCTGGTAGTTCACCAAATTATATGTTATACTTAGAAACAGGTATAGCACCGCTATTTTTGGATACGCTAAAAATACATTTCGATTATGTGACAAGAGTAATGGCGATGGGAGAAGAAAGGATTCCAAGACTGGTTCTCATGCAGCTGATACATTCTGGGGGAACTTGCGTTACTGAGTGGAACAAATTGGCCAACGAATCTTCAGCAGATTTTACAGTATCAACCACCGATAATAATGAAGTAATGAAGTTAAAATTCAAAGATTTGCTTAGGAAAGTTGGAAATATGATTTATGATAAGTTCACTACGGAAGCAGAGTCGTCGAAATACAGAACCTACTACAGCAAGCTGAATCATTTTTTAAATACAAACACGTATTTCTTGACACAAAACAGAACAGATCAGTATGCTATCTACACTAATATTATAAAGAGGAAAGATTTGTATTTTTGTATGTAACGAATAAACTCAAAAAGTACTGGAACGATTTTAATAATTATTTTTTCATTAGTAAGCTACATTATCACTGAGTAACATAGGCTATATTTAGTACTAGATTACTATGGAAATCTTTAGAAATTCCTATTAAAACCAACCGAAGAAGGTGTAAAAAAATTAGCCATAAAATGTCTTTCATCGCATACACTGCGAAGGGTATTAATGATTGGACAAAAAAATGTTTTCTAATTTAGTGATTCATGGTCGTTTTAATTAGCATGCTTATAACTTAAATATCTGTACCTATTTATGTCTACCCGTGCGAAGCCGGGACGGGCCGCTAGTTTAAAATAAAAGGTGAAGTCATTGGTTTGAATTATATTCCTCATCGACCAGAACTACCATTATTGTGCGATCTACGCAATTTGAAAGTGCGCGAAAATGTTTTTCACTTTGTGGGAATCTGTCCAATACTCAAGGAATTTCGAAGGCGTTTCTTTGCAGTGGAGTCTCTTGGTCTAGACGAAGTAATCAAAATTTTGAATGGAGAGAGCGGTTGGGACCCTCTAGTTGTGTATATTACGAAATATTAATGATAGATGTATTTAAAAAAAATAATAATAATTTAATGTTTTAAGCTTTTTATTTTTGAAAATGTACATGTTAAATTAAAATGTCACTCTGGTAGACGGCCTTCGGCCAAACCATAAAAGACTTAGTTATATCAAAACACTGAAATGTAAATTTGTATATATTTATGAAGTCAATAAAACTAAACTAACTAAAACTAATACTTGCTATAGTAGGAAAGTGTGTGGAAGGCGGTTTTGCGGTGAGATTGCAGAATTTAATTGACAAAAAAATAAATAAATAAACTAGAACTAAAGCCTAGTGACTAACAGCTCTCAACCAGTCCTTTGTGCAACTTTAGTTTTTTAATCGAAATCGATCAAAACATCACTTGATAAATAATACAGGCATTTCCTCCTACTTACATATATAGTTGCATGAAGGCGAAGTATTCTGAAGAACACATTCGATTTTAATTAGAAGATCATTCAGTTCTATAAAAGTCAAAATTCTATTTAACTATACTTCTGTATATAATTTATATATATGTATATAAATTACGTGTCACGATGTTTGTCCGCGATGGACTTCTAAACTACTTAGCCGATTTTAATCAAATTTGCACACCGTGTGCAATTTGATCCAACTCAAAAGATAGGAAAGCTTACATCTCAATTTATGATCGCAATATTATTTTTTATATTATTATTTATTTGTCTATTATTTGACAGTCCCAAATTTCTGTTATCTCCAAACGATTATAAAAGATGGCGACATCTATCGACTGGATTGAGGAAGTACGCAATATATGGCGCTATGTCAAACTTCCAAACGTTTCATATTAGCTAAAATTTAATAGCATAACCACCACATGTTGCTGAGGGTAAAATAGGTTACATTTATTTTGTAGTAACAAAATACAGTGAATTTTACTAGCATAGCCGGCCACTTACACTGAAGTATAAATTAAAATCATATTATAGTGAATATAATAAAACCAAAAACGCAATGCATTAAACTGCCAGACAATTTCTGCACTGCTCTTCACGAAGAAACTGAATTGATTCAGAATATTTTTCGGATATACAGAGTAATTACTTGAATCATAACTGGCTCAGTCATCGGGCTGTTTTGGCAGCCACAAATGTTGGAGTTGACTAAATTAACTTCCAGATAAAACAGTTGTTACTAGGCGATCTGATGTCTTTTAAATTATTCGTTACTGTTGTCAATGAAAATGATAGTGTCAATTTTCCTATTGAATTTTTAGATTTACTAGATATACCTGGAATGCCACCACATAATCTTCGATTAAATATTGGCTCACCTATTATTCTCCTGCGTAATTTGAATCCACCTCAATTATGCAACGGTATTCTTGAAGCAAAGTAGTACCCGTGGCATGATGGTTAGTGCGTTGGACTGTCATGCGAGAGGTCTTGGGTTCAATCCCTGCCTGTGCCACCTTAATTAAAAAAAAAAGAGTTTTCACGGGTACTGCCTCTTGCGAGGAATTGACAAATTCTCCAAGAGTAATTCTTGTCATGAAAAAGTGCTCAAAATTAGCCGGCATATAAATTGTAGGTCCCCTCCATCCCTGACAACATTACTCGCACACAGGAATGGTTGAGAGTTGTAAGTCACTAGGCCCTGGTTCTCTACGGACTGTTGCGCCAGCTAATCTATCTAATCTATTCTTGAAGCAACCATTTTAACTGGAAAGTTTAAAGGAAAACTGCTCGTGTTGCAACGTATTCCAATAATACCGACATTTTCTACAATACCTTTCAGAAGGTTACAGCTTCCAAATCGTTTAGCTTTTGACATGTCATATATTAGCCTTAAGACAGGTTAACCAAAAATATTATCCGCCGATGAATGCTAAATTAAATTAAAATCAAAAGTATTTATAATTCAAAACAGAAATATTATTGTTAGAAGATTTTAAACTATCCGACCTACCTTCCTCATTTATAAGTTTAACTGTCACATGTTATTAACTAAAAACTTTGTATTACACTCATTTGTTACAAACTTAAATAAAAATAATAATCAATATTAAATTTAATTCTTTTGTATTGATTTTAGCTTTACAACAACTGTACGAAAATGTTGAAAATAATAATTTAATTGTAATAAGGAATAACGGTAGTAGAAAATCAGGTTACAAAAGACAAGTATGTAAAAAAACATGATGGTGCCCATGTTTGATGTTCTCCTACCGTTCCTCTTAAATAGTTTACAACAATGTATGTATGTAATATGATAAAAAACGTTAGCGTGGCCGGGCCAGCTAGTAATTATATAGATTATACTGATACTTAATTGATCAGGACGCTGGGAAAAACTCTGCAGGTCTCCTACCGAATGGATGGAAAACAGCATTTGTGCAATCTGTCCTTAAAATAGGCGAATCCTCCGCACTTGATATTTAAAAAGCATTTGATAAAGTTTGGCACAAAAGCTCTCTTATCGAAAATGCGTCCTTTGAGTTTTGATGAATCTTTTCCTTGTTGGATTAGAAACTACATATATATCTAACCGTTCAATACAAGTTGTATTAGACGGTATCAATTTCGAAATTCATTAGTTCTGAGTTTTATTTTTTTACTATATGAAATTTGGAGCAAACCATGAACTTAATACTTCCTTACTTTCGTAAAATACTTTTTGGTGCTTATTTTCAGTGCTGATTTCGAATTCATACTTTGTTCCAAAATAAAACCGGCTTGCATAAATTTAAAAGTAGATAGATAGGTAGATATATTTATTTTATCATAAAATATATTACCATGATATCTTAACCTAAATTTACATAGTTGTGGTACATAACTACAATCCTACTAACAATTAGAATAACATTTTTTTAAGAAATTCCAAACTAAAACATTCAAAGAAATAGTAGATTTATTTTGTTCAGTAAAATCCATACAATATTTAACGTCTAATCAAAAAAGAGAATGGGATGCGACCCACACTAATAACTTCCATCCATACCCGTCTGTTGAATTTTCTAAAACTTTAACAAGTTATTAATAACAATATTTTGTGTGAAATACAAAATTTGAGGTCAATATCTTTCTTTGTTTTTATAATACTTAAGTCGAAAATAAATTTTCAAAACAATATTTTTCTTTAAAATTAAAAAGATATTCGAGTCGAAAATGAAACTCTGGGATCTTGAAACGTCAAGCAATGTCAAAATATGCAACATGACAAGCCGGACCAATTACAATAACTTTCTATGGGAAGTTAATAATAAAACTCTAAGGCCCAAGAACTAGAATCAAGTAGATAATCAAAGGGGTCAATTCGCACTTTAGTTCAATAGAAATAATTCTACAAGTCATTTTAATAATAACTATTTAAATAATAATAATAATAATAATAATAATAATAATAATAATAATAATAATAATAATAATAATAATAATAATAATAATAATAATAATAATAATAATAATAATAATAATAATAATAATAATAATAATAATAATAATAATAATAATAATAATAATAATAATAATAATAATAATAATAATAATAATAATAATAATAATAATAATAATAATAATATAATAATAATAATAATAATAATAATAATAATAATAATAATAATAATAATAATAATAATAATAATAATAATAATAATAATAATAATAATAATAATAATAATAATAATAATAATAAATAATAATAATAATAATAATAATAATAATAATATAATAATAATAATAATATA